>JAPMOR010090490.1:0-18002 GCA_026543865.1 Argiope aurantia | reverse complement strand
TTTATGCAGTAATAGTTTAATAGTACGCTATAATAATATAATTACAATTTTTATGTAACTGATTCAATATAACAGTGAAGCTACTTAGTTTCAGCTGCTTAGAGCGTGTTGGACAATTACAACGCTTTTCAGGTTGAAGGTTGAAACTGATGTAGTGTCTACGTTTCGGTATGTTTTTATTCGTTATTCTTAATACTTTTTTCATTTCAAGTCATCAATTCTACTGTAACTACATTTAACTTCAATATTCCAAACTAATGAGATTTTAACGAGATGATAATATATATACACATTAAAGGTAAAAAAATCATTTCATAGTCAAAGAATCATTCAGGGTGAATCATTTCATATTCAAAAAAATGTTTTTGAGTTTTCAATGATGTAAATGTAACTTTGGTGTAATTATAATTTTTCTGGAAATGATCAACGAAGAGTAGGAAAGCTTTCCTTAATATATTGATAAACTAAAATTCTAATTAAAATAAAAAAAATAATTGCCCCAAGGCCCACATTCCGACCCTCCAAAATACATCTGTGTGAAATTTGATTGTTCTAGTATCAATGATCTGACCTGGAAAACGCCAAAGAATAGTTATTAACCCTTATTAATAATTAGCCGCCTTTCATTGTGTATATACTTTACTAGTTTTCTGTGAATTTCCGTAAAATTTGAACTTTAAATTAAAGTGGATAGATTAATTTTCAGTTAAAACAAAATCCTTTTTTCTGAAGCCAAACATTTTTATTTTAAATATTAGTATTAAAAACTCCTTCGGTATTGAAATCTTTTTAGTACTATAGAATATTTTTCATAATTTATTCAAGAATTTTTCAACAAAAATTTCTGTAATTCCTCATAAAAAAATTAAGTTTTAGTTTTACTTTCAAAATGATTTTAAAGGCGTAAACTTGATTACTACGTTGGTTTCAAAACGTTGCGAATGCTTATCTATTTGAAAACCTAATATGAACAGAGCTTGTTTTGCATTCTAAATTCATTCAAAATTCATTAGCTCTATCATATTCACAATAAAAATAACTGTCTCGTTCGCAGAGGACAAAACAAGCAAGCGGGAGTGTTTTTCCTTCTAATCAAAATGCAGCACACGGCACAGTGAATGAACAATCAACTTAAATTTCGGACTTATTCCGATTTTCTAATTGCGACGGATCAACAATTTTTACTGTCAAGAGCGCACACCATATTTTGTTTATTTTGCTTCTTGTGTTTCATAATTATTAAATTAGCATAAGAAAGACAGGCGAATTTAGTTGGATTTGATCCTAAACTAGAAATAGGTTTGCAGTATCCGTGTAAGGTTATGTTTCACCCTGTTTTGCAATATTGGTACGGTTATTCGATGGTACCTGATAGTTTTGGACCTGATATAACCGGTAATCGATATTTTTCTCATCAGGACATATAAAACTCTATGTATTAATGGATATTAGCTGTAAAAACTCATATTTCTATTCAATTATTTTCTTACTTACAACTTAGGTTTTAATTTTTAATATTGCACTATGTTTTTAAAAGATGACACAACTGATAACAAGTATTGAATTTCCGTTTCCTTTTTAACCAGTTAACTGTTCCGACCTCTTCGGAAAATGCATATCTAAATTGTGTTGCAAAAATTCAGCTACGACGAGTACACTCGTCAAACACAGAGTATGTATAGTATGAAATTATATTGTAATAAAATGTTTTTTTATTTATTTACTTAAGCTAATATACATTTTTTGCATATGAAAGAAAAGAAACATAAAGTATTTTTATTATTTAATTTGCTGTTAGTTTAGTTGTATTGATGTAATTTTAAAGTAACATCAAGGCTATTTTGGGACGGATCTTATCATTTTGAACAGCGGTCAGATGACGAAAATAACACCTGAGCTGGCAAGCCCTCTCCACACCACCGGAAGAACGTTTGGCCAGGAAGGATTTAACGTGCACCAGAACCGCTTATACGACGGTTCGTAGGTGGAATCAGGCCTCGAACCTGAAACCCTCCGGTTCCGAAGCAGAGACCTTACCACCTGGCCACCGTGGCCCTAATTTGCTGTTACAGAATAGTATTGAGCAAAGCATGGTATAACGTAGAGTAATCTTATTTGTTCCTTTGATTTCGACTTGGTCTCAAAATATTTTTTAAATATTGTGATTTAAGAATATGTTTAAGTTTTTACTGAAATTGTAATTCAACCTGCAAATTGTTGCTACTTATTACTCCTGACGAATAACGCAAAATGTACTTTTTCAATGACGAGTATACTCGTGAAAAACAGTTAACTGGCTAAGTATTTCATATTATATTTCTGATTATATTTAAAAATATAAATATAGTTTTCCTAAGTAAATTAAACCGTTATATTATGGAAATTCTATTCACGTTCAGCTCTCAAATTTTTTATCAATTTATTTTGTAATAACAATTCTGTTTTGCGAGTTACTTATTTAGGACACGCTGCATTTATTTATGCATAGAAAATCCCAAAAATTTCATGTATTTCGTAAACTTTGCAAGGAAAGGTTTAAAAAAAATACCCTTAAAATACTTTTATGCCGAGTAACGATAAGAAATGATATTTATAAACAGTTGGTATATTATATTTCTATATATTATTAATAATATATATTTATAAGCAGTACTGCAAGTTAATAGCGTTGCCGAGACAGAAATCGAGACTAGAGTTGAGTGATACTGTATCGAATTGACACAGTATCGAATCGATACTTATCGCTCGCACATGTGCAGAAATACACTGACGATAGATATGAGCGGATATAGATATTAATTTGCAGTGTTTAGTTATAAAAGTCATATTTCATGGAAGGATAATAAGTGTAGACTAATGGACTACTGTAGCCTGGTGCTAAGGTGTCCGCTTCGGAACCGGCGGTTTTCTGGTTCAAGACTCGATTCTACCGAAGAACCGTTGTGTAAGCGGGTCTGATGCATGTCAAATCCGTCAGGGTCAATCTTTCCGCTGGTGTGGTGTGAAAGTTTGGAGAGGGGAGTTCCTGCTCAAGTGTCGTCCTCGTCATCTGACCGCGGTTCATAACTACGAGGTCCGTCCCAAAATATCCTTAGAGTTGCTTTGAAACGGGACGTTATTGTAATTGAAATGAAAGAATAGACAAATATTCATTGCATATGAAAGAGCGCAAGGATATCCTTCCTAAAAATGTATTTGGTGATTTATCCTATTTTATACATTTCATGTACGAGAAAGTAAAAAAAGAATAAAAATAGTCATGAAAATAGGCAGAGGAACTCCTTTCTGAACAATTCTTTTATAACTGCTCGAATTCGCTTCCGAGTTAGTAACTTCTTTTAACGATGTTGTTTATGAAAGTAGTAATGTTCTATTTTGAAGTTACACTAGGATTACTAAAAATGGGTGTTCTATTTTGAAGTTACAATAGAATTACGAAAATGGGTGTTGTGGTTCTGAACTGATAGACTGAAGTATCAGATGATACAGTCAGTAAAAATGCTAAATTTGCACCAAATGTTGATATATTCTAGTTATTGTACGCTAAGACGTTCTTTGGGATAATACCTTTATTAGGCAATATCAGATAAAGTCTTGGGGATTACGCAACGACGTTCGTTTTGATAGTAATACAAGTTTCTGGAAATTTTTCAAAATATCGCTCGGATAAAATGATTCTTTGCATTTATTAAACGATTTGTTACTAAAATATATCTATAAAAACAGAAACTGAACGAAATGTGTTGTATTTTGTTGAAGAAATCGGACTTTGATCAGCTGATCACCTATGTTGTTGTTTCTTATGGCACTTGCCACAGACAAGGCCGCTGTTCAAAGACAACCGATTTAAGTCTAAGGGGGAGGCCTCTTGTTTTTATCGTAGAGCCAACTTGGGCCAAGAGCACGACTTGACTACTCATGCATCACTCATTCGCTTGCACAACCCCTTTTTACAGAAGGGCACATTCACACATCTCGCAGATAGAACAGGAAGAACAACCATGCCCAAACCGGGACTCGAACCCGGGACACCCAGACCACTGGGATGCACTACCCTTATGATAGGACGCCGGCCTGACCACCTATAAATATTGTAATGCATATTTCTAAATATATAAGAGTATTAGCATTATAAATGTATGTATTGCATTTTAGTCTGCTATACAAATGTAACTCGGATTCTATCTTAAATGTCTCTAGTAATGGCGATTATTATATTTTTCAATAAATATTATGATGTTTCAAAGAGTATTTCTTAATGGGAGGAACTAAAAGAAATGCCTGCAAAAAATGCGTTCTATTTGTATGATTTTAAATGCAGAAAACAAGACATTTTAAACAAATATTTTTTTTATTTATAAATGTAATAGAAAAATTTGTACAAATATATTTCAGGAACTCAACTGGTTAAATACTTCATATACCGAAAAAAAAAAAAGAATTTCACTGAAAACTTTGCTTACAGTAGAAAAAATGTAATTTTATTTTATTTTCTTATTTTTTGACAAAACAATTCATTACTCTACAATAACATATTGTTTTGATATAATAAGAATTTAATTTAAACGTTTTCGAATTTATTATTAATTCAATTTTTTTACTTATTGTCTTGAATTTCCTATTTACATAATGTGAAGCTACGCTATCAACAGTCATTCAGATTTATTTTGACTGAACTGAAGTCCAAATGGATGAGCTGTAAAAATATATTTTATTTCTTAACTGTTTTTGTCAATTATACCCTTTTGCACATTTTGTGATGCCAGTGTTTGTTAGTGAATAATAGCTTATGGCCCTTTGTTCTTCTCTGGATTTCACTGTTACTTAACGTATTTAATTTCAAAAATGCTATTATTTTAAAAAAAGCACTAAAGATGTAAATTGTGAATTGGACTTTTTACTTTGGAATTTTTTGAAATATTTGTTGCATTCAAAACGTTCTTGAATATTTTTTTAATAACTTACATATAAATTTTTAATTATAATTTTCATTAAATTATTTATTACAATTAAAAAAATAATTCATTTATTAACAATTACTTATTAAATGGCTCCCATTTTTAATCTATAAATTATCGTTTTATTATTTTATTGAAAAGCAAAATTTTGCAACGCTCATTTAGCATCGAATTTGCCAAATACAGTTACATGAGATTTCTTTTTAAACTTTATATTCTTTCTAACCTGAGTTTTGTAACTTTACCAAAGTTTCCTTTACAGTCTTTTCTTGCAAATCACAGTTATTTTTCAGATGTTACCGCAGCTTCATAATATACTGGGGTTTTGGGAACATCCATTTATTCTTAAAGGTCAATCATTGCCCTTTGTTTGACTCTTGATGACAAATATTTATTCAAAAATTGCGCTGAAGTTCACGACAAGATCTTTTCGTCTATTCATAACGTCTGAGGTAATGCTTAATGCCTTTTTGATATCGGCATTCATTCCGAGAATAATAAAACAATGGAATGCAGTTCGTCGGAAACAATCATTGCAGCTGCTTTGTTCGGAATTTGTCATGCATTCGCAATGATGAGGCTTTTATGAAAGAGATGACAAAATGTTCGTCACAGCAATCAGGGGATTGGACCAGCAGATTGCTTTCTTCTGGGGGCACGCAAAACGACTGACGCACTTGGCGAAGAGACGGTCGCACTCGCAGAGCTGGAAGGCGCAGTTATTTGCGACATGGTTGGGGTAGTTACCACCAGCTAAAAGGAAGAAATAAAAACTGTTTTTTAAAAACGAACTTTTATATCAAGTTAAACAGTCGAGTTTTATAAAACCTTTTCTAGCTCGTTAACACATTGATCGCCACGTGATTCACCTGTGACTCACGCCTACTATCTAAGAGTACCGAACCATCTATCTAATTAGATGAACCATCTATCTAATCGTAAAGAAGGAAATCATAAACGAGTCTAATTAGATGGAGGGTTTATTTATCAACGTAGAATTGTTCCAATAAACATATTAACCTTCAATTTGTAATTTTATTATTATATAAATATCATAGACGCTTGAAATTGTTAGGAAATTTCGGCATTAAGGTTATAAATTCCAAATTATTTTGTCTCCCGTACTTTATTGAAAAATGATGCAATGCATTTTGAACCTGCTATTGTGCGTCATTAGTATGAGTAAATCACTTCACGTGACATTAAACATTTAGATATTGAATCGGTATCGTATCTGACAACTGTAGCTAATATAAAAAACTGTAACTGTAGCTAATATAAAAAAAAAATTAGAATTAAGACATGATATAAATACGTGTCATTATGTTTGCAAGATGTTTTGGTTCGGTACTGGTCTCAGGTCCTGTAATGACCGTTTATGTATTTATAAGTTTTTCCCGTCATATCTGTAAATAGTTCATCATGTGTTCAATTTTATTTCCTCTTAATAAATTGTGTTTAATTTAAACCTTTCCTTTAGTCAGACCCAATCTTTGGAGACTTTTTATTTGTCATCATTTCCACTGCAATACTCTAACATCAAACGGCTGAATTCCAGCCGTTTTATATCATTGTATCAGAAATAATTTTTTGTTGAAATTCATCAGCCAGCATATTTTGTTTCCTGCTCGTATTCTAATCTCTAGAGCGCGACACTGCGCAACCTGTAAGCTGAATCACGTGCATAGTGAAATTTAAAGTGATTGTGATGTAACATGAAATGAATCAGTTTTGACTCATGGTCAGATGACAAAAATTTCATCCATGAGCAGTCTCAAGTTAGAAGAAACAGACATGTTTCAAATAAACGATAAAATTAAAAAAATATAAATTTTTACAGGAATTTGCTAATGTTTAGAAAGGAAATAAAAGCAATCAAATTGATTATTGCTGACCTGTTTTTGTAATAAAGATTATTTTATTTAGAAGATTCAAGCGCAAGATGGTATTTAGTGTGCGAGACGAAATGAAAGGAAGCAATTAAATATAATTACATAATTTAATTGATGAAATAATAGGACAAAGGTACTTATTTAAGAAAAAACTTATATAAACGCAACAAAGACAGAGTGCTTATTGACAGCGATGAAAAATTATAAAGATTACGAGTTCCTTCATAATTGTTTGCTCCGTTTTGATTTATATAATACTAGCCGCCTTTGGTGACCAGTCGGTTCGCCAATCTTCATGTTCGTTTAAATTTTAATAATTAAATATTTTACGCAATTCCTACTTTAATAGATTCTTCATCAAAATATTTTAAAACTTGAAATTTTGATAGTCATATAATTCACCCATAATATTATAAAGGCCTTAGTCATAACGTAATATGTATCTAATTTTCTGTTAGCTCTCGTAGAATTTATGCTTTAAATGAAAGTGGAAAGAATTAATCTGCAATTAATATAATAATATTTTTTACTGAAACAAAGCATTTTTTTTATAATATGATTACTGATAACAGAGTCACTGAGCGTTTCAACTTTATGGGCACTAAAGAATATCTTTTTTAATTTATGTAATATCTCAAGAATTTGTCAACAAAATTTTCTCAGATTTATCATGAACAGATCGATTCATTAACAATGTTTAATTTTAAATGCACCAAACACTAAGAAAATAAAATGAATCGTTTAAAATAATCGGCCCAAAACGGGTTTAAAAAAACTACTTAAAAAACAATGTACTTAAAACTATAAGCATATATATATATATATATATATAATATAATATAACTAACATAAATACCATTTAATTACAAAAGCATGCAACTAACCTAAAAATAATTTAAATCAAGAATCATCCGTTGATAATATTGTCAACAATCAGAACACAATGCGCATGCGTGAATTTCAACGCCAGTTACGGAAAAGCAAATGCGTGAATTTTTCTACGCCAGTTGGGGTAGCGCTATGCAGATTAGACATTTTTAATTTCCTTTATTCTGTGTTATTTTAATTCAAAAGTACTTCAGAAGGTATCTGAAAGAACGTTTAATTAACAATGTTTAATTTTAAATGCATAAAACATTAAGAAAATGAACAGAATCGTTTGAAATAATTGGCCGAAAAATGTTAACCCTAACCTCATTAGTGTGGGGGAAAAAAACTGAAGCCTTACTCATTTGGCGTTGGGGAAAATGAAAATAATTTTTGGCGGTAAAGTTAGTTTTTAATTAATCATTAAAATTCTAATTAAAAATTCAAAAAAAGGGACTCCAGGTGCACATTCCCGACCTCTCAGGTATACACGTACCAAATTTGGTAGCTGTAGGTCAAATGGACTTTTCTGTAGAGCGCCAACACACACACACACACATTGAGCTTTATATAAGTATAGATATATAATGTTCAAAAATGATTGATGATAAAAACACTGGCAAAAAGAATTTCTTTAAATTTAGAACAATTGCACGTGAACATTTTCTATGAATATTAAAAATTTCTTTCTGTCATAGTTGTATAGGTTATAGTAAATGTGATTAATCGAGTAACTATGGATAGTTCTCTGTGATTATTCATTAATCTTGGTAAATATGATAAATTATTGAATATTTATCAGTTTTAACGGCTAGTTTATAAAAAACCCAACTCGATGATCATGCATAATAAACTGATGATTATACAGGGTGATTCATAAAGAAGTATACACTTTCTAGATGTTATAAAATAGTAACAGTCAACCACCGTAGGAAATCGTAAGGTAGATTTACTCTTAAAGTTTGTGTCATGGCCTTGACACAAGTCACACACGCAGTAGCATATGACAAGTGACTAGTCAGTCGAAAACGCTTTTTGTGTTTTCCTATTTAGCAAAACGAAATCCACAACTGTTGTGCAATGGTGTTTTCGATCACTGATCGGAAAAGAAGTTCCAATTAGAAAATCTATCTGTCAATGGGATGAAAAATTTTAAAATATGGGCTGTTTGAGCAAAGTTATAAACCCTGGGTGCATTGTAATGTATCGTAAGAAGTCATTATTCAACAAAGCCCGGAAAAATCAACTCAGAGGGTGAGTCGTGAAGTGCAAATTTTTCAGCCCACCGTTTGGAGAATTTTGAGAAAGAAGCTGAAAATGATTCTATACGAAGTGCAGGTGTTTCAAAATATGAATGCCGTTGACAAACAAAAGCGCTTTGAATTTTGTACCGATGTGCAGCTTCGTTTTGAAAATGATGATTTTCAAAACTTAACTTCACTCACTTATGATCACTTAATTTTCATTGATAAAGCAACGTTCGAAGTCAGTGGGAAGGCACACAAGCGGAACGTTCCCTTTTGAGGAAGGGAGAATCCCAAATTCACAGTGCGACACATGCGAGATCCCCCGTAAGGTAAATTTCTTCTGTGCAGTGTCCAGAAAGAAAGTGTAGCGCCCCTTCTAAGCGGTCACACATAGAACATTTGCGATTGTCTACTGTCTCTAGCAAAACTTAAAATCATCCCATACAACTCTGTCATAGATGACATATAATAACTTACATTGTTCTTGATTGCATTACAATTGTATCTTTCTTTCCAAATCATCATGTATGTAATTACGGTCGTTATTCATAATCACTTTTTTTTTAAAAAATTGCAATAAAAATTTCGAAAAATCACCTGTAATTATACATAATCACCATTTCATTACATTTACCGAACATATACACAGTAATCTGCGCTTAAGTTGCTATATTTGAAAAGCTCTACAAAATAACATCGTTTGTAATTCGTTACTAACCATACAGCTACTATCATTGCTTTGAAATGGGTGTTGTAGGAAAATAGATAATTATGTAAATAGTAATAAGCTTAATATTTAAGCTCAGAAATGTTCTAAGAACGAAAAATTATTTTTTAAATTTTATTATTAATATGATTGCGTTAACTCTTAATGATAAGAGAGACATGGGGAAGTTCCTGTACCGAACATTTCAAATGGCAAGACTTTCGTTTGCTAAAAGCAAAGTGGAAGAGTCGTCAGCCCTTTAAAATCAAAATAAACATTCTCAAGTATAAACTGAAAGCCGAAAAATATAAACACCTTTCCAGTTGAAAAAATCATATCAACAGCAATAAATATTTTACGCTTCTTTTTTTAAGGGTCATGCCATTTTAAACAATGTTTGAATTCATCATATTACTTTTTATCTGTATAAAGTCCAATAGAAATGCGAATAATACGCATCTTCAACCACAATCTGAAAAATTGCGTGCATACTGAACTATAGAATGAATATAATGAACTACAGAACACACATCTGTCTCATTTCTGACCGTTTAAACGAATTAAGATGGATGATAAGAGATCGGAGCATCATTGAAAATGTGATAGTTTCAAAGATACAAAAGCCACACCAGATAAGCATTCACATCTTAGCAACATGTTTATTGTTGCACCACTTTTTAAATGTAGAAATAAAGAAATCTCGTGTGTGGGCGCACTTACTGCACTGGGCACTGCCCGGTTTCCTGCACAGCCAAGTGTATCGGAGGACGTAGAGCATGAAAGGCGGGCAGCCTAGGCGAGCGTAGCACCAATCGTGATCCAGGCAGCAGCTAAAATAAAGCAGATGAAAGAATAATAATAATAAAAAAAGAACTTGGAATATGAGTAATATATTTGTAGCTTATTTGTCCTATACAAGCTGATATAAAAACTAAATAACAAAAATAAAATTGTAAGCACTTGATCAAGTTTATGTTTATGACGCTTCTTTTTGCTTTCTTGAAATATAGAAAAGAAGAAAATGTGAAAATATGTATAATATTGAAAATATGGTCACTTTTTTATTTTTAATATTCATTTTTTTGTGTTTCAAATTATTTTAATTCTATTAAGTGTTTATATTTTAATTTTTTGCCCATATTTACTCACAATGTTAAGCAAATTGTTTTTTTCTTTTTTTCTCGTCAAATATTTTACTGTGAAGGGTTTACATATTTTTACCAATCAGTTTCCCATTTCTTTGTAACGACACAATGCTGCGTTTAATCCCTGTAAATTAGCAAGGTCTTGTGTATGGTTACAGAAAATCTCCATAAAATTCCATTAATAACGGGCTTGGTGTAGTATGTATATGGTAAAATAGTCCACCGGTCAATAAAAATACCAGTACATTTATTTAGCGTGAAAATACGGACACAGACAGCAAAAACGCACAAATGTATGCAAGAACAGAACTCACAAGCGACAAATATAAGAATAGTATATAAGAACTCGCAAGCGACAAATATAAGAATAGTATATAAGAACTCGCAAGCGACAAATCGGTAGTAAACACTTACAACAGCATAAAGAGCCTAGACAGAACTCTGCAGGAAAAGAGACCACATAATTCTTCACATCCCTCCAAACATCTGCTATTCTTCAGTGCTGACTCGTTTCAGCTGAACAGACTGCCGAGTCGCTTTTAAAGCAATGCTCCACTCAAAATTGATTGGCTTTTCAACACACATCTCAATACTGTATCAATACTCAACTGCAAGACTCGGCACACGATCCAATACTCATGCCACAACTGATTAATCATTTGAGATCAAATCAGAGGGCCGCGGTGGCCTGGTGGTAAGGTCTCGACTTCGGAATCGGAGGGTTTCAGGTTCGAGACCCGATTCCACCGAAGAACCGTCGTGTAAGGGGGTCTGTTGCACGTTAAATCCGTCCTGACCAAACGTCCTCCCGCTGGTGTGGTGTGGAGAGGGGGGTGCCAGCTCAGGTGTCGTCCTCGTCATCTGACAGCGGTTCAAAATTACGAGGTCCGTCCCAAAATAGCCCAAGTGTTGCTTCAAACGAGACGTTAATATAACTAAACCAAACAAAACCAAAAAATTGAGATCAAATCAACTCAACTCAACTCAGATCAGCTCATTCTAGCTCAGTCTTCTTTCATTGTCTAGAATCTATGACAGGGCAAAAAAGGTTCTTCATGAATCACGTCCTGTCGGCACTATCACCAAAATTCCTGAATTCATCGCCAGAATTGTCAAGTTTGTCGTGAAGTAGCCAACCGGTCATGAAGCTTGTCGCCAAATCACAGATCCGGCATCCATTCAGCTCCCATTTGAACTACCCGTAAAACTGCCTTCATTGCGTTGGAACTAACTGAACTGAGAAACAGCATTACAAATTCGTAACAATATAGTCATCTGCACCCAATCAAGAAAGCCCCTGAAGAAGATTTGAATTTGATTACTCACGAGCGGAGATTTAGAAAACTCGATGTGACACAAATCATGTTTTCTGTCAAATGAAATTTAACCTTGTTAATTAATTTTGTAACAAACAGTACGAGATATCTTCCGTTCTGCCTTTAACTTATCAAGAGTTTCCTTTTTCATGCACAAAATAAAGTTTACAGTACTTTTTTGAATATCCAACGTCGAGTTATAATTCAAGATAAATGCAAAACTTCAAGAGCACCGTGATTATTCCCAAATTCAAAAGCACAATCTTCACCCTGTATAATAATCCTGGGTTTCGGCACCATGAAAAATATTGATTTCGTAATAATTAATTCAAGTGTTAAGATTGGTGCTTGGGTTTTAAATAACTCGAAGACACAGGTTTAATTTTTTGTCGTTTATTGGTAACATCAACACTTCTTGATAAACAAATGGCATATGATTACGTTTTCAAGAACAATTCAATATTAATACTTACATCGTATCCAAGAAAATATTACAAGGTGTAGCAGGCCTAGAAAGCTACACATATCATAATATTCGACAGAGCGATGTGATCACACCCAACATGGACCATGATATTCAAATTTGTTTGTAGTATAAAAAGAAAATATTCTAGCATGAGAAGTGAGACCACGTGATATTTCAATGACAGCTGACACCCCTTCAGAAGACCACGTGATTGAATGAATTCTTAGCATAGTCTCCCTTCCAATTGTATCTTTCAAATGATAAGGAAATAATTTAGTTCAAGGGTTACAGTGAAGTTAATGAGGATATACTTACTTATCAATGTTGTCAACGGGCTTCCCAGCTCCTTTGAATCCGCAGAAGCACCCGTACCTCTTGTAACGCAGGGGATCGCACCCGGTCTGGCATCGGATCATGTGACCCAGCTGGAAAATGCTTCTTCTGTCTTCCGTTTGGGACAAGATTCGAGAACTCAGCGAGCTGACGTTCAACGCTGAAAGAAATACCGGAAATGTCAAATTGAGTTACATGATAATTAGTTCCGATTAGCTTTGCAAAAAAGAAAATATTTGATCTCTGAGAGAGTCAAGCGTCAAGAAACGTGATGTATGTAATAGCTAGTCTCATATAAGGAAGACAGATTTACATGTAGTATTAATGGATGGTCAATAATCCCTTATCTTGGCGATCATTTGGCGAATAAAACAACAACGAAGGTTCTGGTAAATTAAAGCAAATTGGTTTTATCCATAATAGGAATCGAGATGTAAAGATTCTTCTGGAAAACTCTATGCTTGCCAGAAAACTTTTAGAAATGGAATGGACTGAAATGATTCGTGAAATTATCTTCCAGGTTGTTGATCAAAGAGTGGGCTCTCCAGTAATTTTCGCTTAGGGCTAGTACTAGTTCTCTTTTAGCGATTCACTGCCTTCTTATGCTTCAACTCTTTGTGCACACATTGACTATATTTTTGCTACTTGTACTGTTTCCTTGTGGAATAAAAAGAGAAGTTCCATCGTCTCACGTGCTAGACTTCTTTCTTGATGCACTTCCAGCGTTATATACTCTGAGCTTTATAAGCGAACAAAAATTCGTTTTATGGTACAAATAAAATTTTTTTTATCTTCATCAATAATATTTAATTAGCTGCGCACATGAATGTTGGATTTTATTCAGTACTAGCCGCCTTTGGCGACCAGCCGGTTCGCCAGTACTACCGCTCGCTACAATTTTCTATTAAATATTTTAAGTAACTGGTCTCTTAATAGATTCTCAAACAAAACATTTTTAATCTTCAAATTTTGATAGTCATACCAAACTTATACTGTTGTTTAGATCGTTTCGTTCAATTCACTATATATATTTTGCTAATTTGTTGTCATTTCCGGTAAAACTTCAACTTTAATTTAAAGTGGAAATGATGAAATTGCAATTAATATAAAGATATTTTTTAATAAAACCAAGCGTTTTATTTTATTTATCATCTATATTGTTATTTATTTATTTATTTATTATTATTATTGAATATGAGTATTGCAAACAGAATCGCTCGGTATTTAAGTCTTATGTGAACTACAAAATATTTTTCATAATTTATGTAATATCTCAAAGAATAATTCAACAAAAATTTCTGAGATTCAGCATAAAATTCAGTTTTTAGTTTTGTTTTCAAAAGGATTGAAATGAAATCCATAATAATATTTTGTTCCGACCTATAAATATATTTCAAAAATTATGAAGTCTAAATTTAATGCAGTAAGGTATCATATTCTGATAAATATTCTGGACACACCAAATTTTAAATAAATGAATGAATGTTTCTATTGTCCACGATCAACTAAGACTTATTTATGAAGTTTTGAATGTTAAAAACTTAGAAAAACTCAACATTTTCATAATCTTAGGCCAATTAATCTTGAGAAACCTGCTCGCTGATTGGCGTATTTTTTTTGAAACGATCGATGAAAAATCTAAAATTATCCTTTTTTTATTGAATAGTGATATTCCAATTTTCATAAATCAGTCAGTTTAAGTGATTTAGTTGATTGGAAATTAACTCTTTTTATTTAAAATATTAGTATTTCAAGAACATTTTGTTATTCGTGATTTCCACAGCAGAAGCTTTATGTAAAATCAAAAATTCGTTATTTATTAGAGCATTTATTGAATCAAGTTACATAAAATATAGTCATTTTCCATTTAGACCATTTTAGCAGATCTGTGTCTTACTAAAGGTTTACAAATTAGCTGTGTGGCCCTGATTTGAATAGATATCCTGTTCATATTAAACAAAACTTGCCTTAAAATAAAACTGATTTATTGGATTAATAATATAGAGAGTGTAAAAGATAATAAAATAATTTTTCTTAATTTTATTTTTTAGAAAAAATATTTCATATTTGTTTCATTTTCTACAGACACGTGCCGAACATTATATTTTTGCAGATTTCATTTCTAAAAAGATTTAATTTATTTTCAGTTAGAGCTTTAATCAATGTGATGGCAACACTTTGAAAAAAGCTAATTTTTTTCCCATGAATGCGAAACGTGCTCGTGCAGCTTAAATTTTATTTTTATTTTTTACGAAAAAAATTGTTGAAAAATATAGTTAAAATATTTATTTGAAAGTTCATTAAACATAGAAATTTAATTTTAGGGTTAAAACATTGGTATCATTTAAAAGATAAAGTTTTGATCTATAACTTCATGTAAAAATCTTTTTTTGTGCGGTAATATTTTCGGCAGTTATAGCAGAAATACGCCAAAATTTCGCTTAATTTTTAAATAAATAAAATTTTAATTAAAAATTCGAAAAATTAACCCCCAGGTGCACATTTCCGGGCTCCAAGGTATACACGTGCCAAATTTGGTAGCTGTTGGATGAATGGTCTGCCCTGTAGAGCGCCAACACACACACACATTGAGCTTTATTATAAGTATAGATATAGATAGAAGGTAGTATAAAACCATCTAATCGCGAAATGAAGGATCAAGGGATTGGCCTAACTATTTCGTGCCGTGGTGCATTCTGATGGACGAATGAAACAGAAGGATAGTTTAATTGTTGCAAGAGACGATATTTCCTTTAAGAAAAATATTTTTCTAAATCTGCATAAGCAATATTACTGTACGTAGAATCTGTATATATTTTATCCTGACTATTAAGTCATCTGAGAAGTTTCAAACCTGTTCATTTTTACTTTCTCTTATAAGAAGCATAGAGTAAGTACTCTAATCGTTCAAAAATTCGAACAAGAGATTTTGTCGAATCTTCACATTTAAGACCTCCCTGAGTTTCAAAAACGCAGTTTTGGTATTATGTCTGTCCGTTTGTGATAAAGAACTAAAAACGCTTTGAACCAGACAGATAAAATTTAGTATACAGTCTTTATACTAAATTTTTTTTGCATATCTTAGTCAAACTTTAAGCGAAATCATTCAGAGGAAGTCTGTCTGCTCTGAATGATTTCAGAGGAAGCTCTTCGAATATAATTTAACACGATAACTACAAAACGAAGAGCACTAGACGATTAAAACTGAGTACGAAGAATTGAACAGCTATAGTGTAGATACCTGTAAACGTTAGAGTCAAATCCAACAAGTGGTTGACCATCTGTTGGTCTGTACTTTCAAAATCATGTAAATTCGATAACTCAAAAACATAATGGCTTAAATATATTAAATTTGGTAAGTTATTTCGTGACTACAAATGCAGTTCTGTGACAAATTTTTGTTTCAATCGATTGAAAAAAACGCGAATAAAAAAGTTCAATTTTCGGATACAATGAACTACCTGTCAAATATGAATCGCTGAAAAACTCGCCAATGGTTCAGTAAAAATGCTGAATTTCAAGCCAAAGGTTAATATTTCGTAACCATTACATACCATGCAAGGCGTTCTCTGGGACAACACCTTTAATAAGGCGTTCTCTGGGGCAACACCTTTGAAATGTTTTGTAGAGACAATTTTCATTGCTTGAAGATGCTTTCCCAGTTTTCAATGTGTGAACCAACATGAATTTTAATTTTCCTCATCAAATGGAATTTATGAAGAGTTTCAATTTTAAAATGTGGCATTTAGAATTTCTTTAAAATGTCTGTCTTAAATGGTAAGCAAATTTGTCTTCTACATAATTAATGGATAGTCTTCAATACTTTGTTGAAATATTTACAAACCAAGTGAAGAATCATTTATAAAGATCGCCAAAGTAGCAATAGAAAACAAATCTTAACGAATTTGCTATTCCTGAATATACATTGGGATGTTATAGAAAGGGATTATATATTGGGATGTTGCTGAAGTAAAATTTTTCCATCATCATAAATTTTTTAATTTTTTTTATTATAGGCTGTTGTATAATAGTTATAATTATATCATATTTTTTTTACATGCTCTTGATCCACAAATGTCTTTTTTCCATTTATGACAGCAATAGAAGAGAAACCGAAATTATTTTGACTTCCACAATGCTATATTATCTATTCCAGTAGCAGATTCTTTGCATATTGAAAGAATCTTATTACACTATGAAGACATTGTTTCATTAAATTCAACTATTCACATCATAATTGAAATGTTGATCAGATTTTAATCCTTTGCACTCAAAAATATAATTCGATACATAATTATTCATTTAATACAAAAATTTGTTTATTGCTCTGAAAAATTAATATATTTAATTGTTAAAAATTAATATATTTAATTGTTAAGTCGAATTTCTTCGAAAAATGAATCTACATCTTTTTATCATTCTGTACGCTCTATTAACAATCAAAATTGAAAAATAAGTAAATAGAACGTCAAAATGATGCACTGCTTTGAATGGTGAGTGAGAGGTATCCTCCGAGTGTGAAGGGTTAAAATAAAATAATTGACACTTTCTTTGGTATGCAACTAGATTTTACAAATACTGCTGTTTTTTGTATAAGTGGAGTAACAGAACAAGCAATAGTGCCATACCAAAAATTTGTGGTCAAAGTACAACAATGTCTGTAAAAAGAACCAAAAAAAAACATTGTAAATATTCCTTCAACCCTCTGATTGCGTAATTTTTTTAAGTTACTGTTTAGACGTGTCGTTTGTAATTAAGTTAAATTATTTTGCAAACAAAGTGAACTGATACTATATGTTACCCGATAATAGTTTGATATAATAAAAAAAATCTGTAATTGTAAAAATAAAATCTCTAAACTTCGAAAAACTCGGGATGTAATATAAAATGGACTGATTTCCAACTCGCAGAAATCGCGGGATAAGCAGCTAGAGGACTAATCGAAGAAGAGCAAGTTATTCTTCCATTTTTCATTTAGAAATTGATGAATACTTTCATTAAAGCGGTCGTGGATGTGGATTTTAATACTTGCAAGAACAGCTTTCATCGATAAGATACGTAAAAATTAAAGA
>JAPMOR010090483.1:0-15889 GCA_026543865.1 Argiope aurantia | reverse complement strand
CCTTTGGACGAATTGAGTGATCTATGAGCACTCACATTTACAGGGATAGTTGCTAAGGCTTTAAGTTTTATAAGTTGTTGAGCTTGTTTGCGGGAATTGACTTCCACAAGCAAGTCTCCTGAGCGTAATTTTCGAATCGAGTTAACTTCACCTATAGTACTAGAAATTGATTTTTCAACTAAAAAAGGCGATACTGTATGAAACGTTTGTTTGTCAGTCGATATTCTTTGAATAATAAAAAATGAATCAAAATGTTTTTCACGAGATTGCGTTACGGAATGATGCCCACTGAAGGGAGCAAAGTTTTTTTTTTCCCATACGATATTGATGGGGATTCAGGCCCAGCGGCATCGCCCACCACGGAGCCCTACTAGGGATGGCAGTAACTGGCTCTAGATATTCCTAACCTCAGCACTTACCATAATGCTAACTGGCACCTATACGCTGGGAGTTACCCCCGGGGACAGTGACCACCCTTAACGCCAAGCCCAAGGAGTAACCCCTTCGCTTGATCCCTAGCAGACTAGTAACTCAGGTTGCTAGCTACCGGCCGATTGATACACCGGGGACCACAGTGCACCACCCGTCTAATGGGTCGCCACGCACGGTAAACACGTGGGGGTATTTGCTGTCCATGAGAAGCAGGAAGCAAACAGAGCGGCGACAGCTTCTCATGGAGAGCTCCCTCGCCTACCCTCGAGGGAAAGAAAAAAAAAGGTGACAGCAGAAGGCACAGAGGAGAGTAAACCTAAAGGGAGTAAAGATCCCTGGGTACCTCGGGATTGGGACACCCGTACTCACCTATAGTAGGTGAGCCCCTGAGGGGCTTTTGCATAAAGAGCGGGTTGTAGACATATATGCATATAGATATATATGCAATTAAGACTACAAATGCGTTAAGGAATTTTTTGTTTACTATTAATCCTATATACCATGCACATTAAAAAGTATTTTCTTATCATATATAAATTATGAAAGTTTTCATGCAGTTTTATTAAGGTCAAAATAATTTTTAATAATAAAATAATTAATTTTTAATAATAAAATAATTTAAAAAAAAAAATTTATACAATATGTAGTCCAGAAGAATATTTTGGGATAAATTTCTTATTTTATGAGTACGATATTCGAATGCATTTTGAAGCTTTAAATCTTTCCAACGGAACGAAAATGGACATAAAATCATAAACTAATCTGAATCTCATGATCCGGATGTTTCCAAATAATTTACTTTTGCAAAAGATCTCACATTTAGCAGATTAGTTTCTGATTTTTAATAGTTTGTTTTAAAAATTTTACAAATTATACCTTTATGCAATATTTCTATAGCATCGTATTATTTTGTTATTAAAAGCGAAACAAACTTTGCAGTTTCAATTATTTCCTTGACGAATAGAATATTAGACTTATTATTATTCCATTTGTCATTCATTATAATTCGATTCGAGATAAAATTACACTTCAGTGACCATATCGTATTCAGACGAAAATTGCGCATTTATTTTCCGCATTTAAGAAAATCCACGCAACAAAACTTCAGAGTAAAGTACCGTTTGGAATAAATTCAAAGTTGAGTTGAGTTGAGTTTGATATTTATGGCGCAAGAGCCAGGTTTGGCTATACTGCGCCAAGCATATGGTAAAAGTGAGATAAAAAGTTTAAATAATTTTAATCTAGATGTTAAAATTTTTGTTAATAAAAATATGAATTATTATAAAAATATAAATTTTCAGAAAGTATACTCAAGAATTATAAAATTAGATAAGATGTAAAAACCCAATTTCTTTTAAAAATTTAAAAATGTTCTTGTGAGGATGTTCTCCTATCAAGTTATGGATGTTCAAGTACAATGTTCCGAAATGATGAAACCGGTGACTGTTAAAAACAGGGCATTCGGTTAAAATATGAACGATGGTAAAATCGACTTGACATGATGAGCAAGTTGGACACCGTTCACCTAACAAAAGGTGTTTATGGGTGAAACGGGTGTGCCCAATGCGAAGTCGTGTCAGTTTGACATCAAGTTCTTTCACTGGGACAATTGGCCATAATGTAATGCGTGATTGAATGAAATGCAACTTATTAGATATTTGGAGGTCCCACGATTCTTGCCATAATGAATGAATATGATGAGAAAAATACTTCTTCGCATCAAGATAGGGAAGTGGTCGTTGGAGATATAATGATGCTTCTTTAGCTGCAACATCTGCTCTCTCATTTCCATTTATGCCAACGTGGCTAGGGAGCCAGCAAAATATTATGTCAAAGCCTTTAGATTGTAGAGTTCGTAGAAGACATAAACTATCAATAACTATTGGATGCGTCATATTATGATGATGACCGAGAGCTTCAAGAGCGCTCATACTATCGGAATAAATACAAAATTTTTGTTCCTGAAGAGTGGAAATTTTTTCAAGGGCAAACAAAATTGCCATCAATTCGGCTGTTAAAACAGAGTGAGTATTGTCCAATCGTATACTTAAAGTATTTTCAGAAAAGACGATAGCACATACCACATGATGAGCAGTTTTTGATCCATCCGTGAAGACAGCGGTGTAATCTGAAAACTTATATCGGTGATAATTAAAAATTTGTTGGAAAATGGAAGGTGAAACTGTATATTTATCAAAAGTAGAAAAAGGGTTATGAAATGAAATTTGTGGAATATTCCAAGGTGGGAGGGATATAAAATTTATCGGATGGATTTGGACATTACAAAGATCTGAGTTGGAAAGTAACTGTTTCATGCTCTCGTAAAAAGGAGGGATATTAGAGGGACGAGCATTGTATAGCCGGCCAATGCCGACAGGAATATTCATGTCCCGCATGGGGTGAGTAGTATGACATTGCAG
The DNA here is from genome assembly GCA_026543865.1 of Argiope aurantia. NCBI lineage: Eukaryota > Metazoa > Arthropoda > Arachnida > Araneae > Araneidae > Argiope > Argiope aurantia. The sequence continues at coordinate 13,037 of JAPMOR010090483.1, read as the reverse complement.
TCTCAAAAAATATTGGACGCACAACTTTTTGCGACGTAGATTTAGCGGCAGTTGGTGACAAACTACATATAAGCTGTGTACAGGTGAAGTTCGAAACGCTCCAGAACAGATCCTGAGAGCAGTATGATGCACAGTATCCAATTGCTTTAGAACACTAGTGCGTGCAGAACCATACACTTCGCACCCATAGTCAATACGGGAGAGTACCACAGATTGATAGATACGAAGAAGAGATGTTCGGTCTGCTCCCCATGATGTAGTTGAAAGAACCTTCAAAATATTCAGTGATTTCTCACACTTCTTCCGCAGATAACGGATATAAGGAAGGAAAGTGAGTTTACGATCAAATATCAATCCTAAAAAGCGAACCTCATCAACAACTGCTATTCTGATTCCTCGGATATTAATTACAGGGTCTAGATGGAGGTTTCGTTTCCTACAGAAATGGATACAACAACTCTTTTCAGGGGAGAGTGTGTGCCCATTTTCATCGCACCAGTCTATGAGCTTGTCAACAGCTTTCTGAAGTTGTCGTTCTATTAAGGCCATACTAGATCCCTGACAAGAGATCTGTAGGTCATCAACATACAATGTGCCAGAGACAGATGATGGTATGACTTGGAGAATTTGACTCAAATGAAGGATAAAAAGGTTGACACTCAATACACTTCCTTGAGGAACACCCTCCTGTTGGATAAAAGGATTGGATAGCGTTTTGTTAATGCGAACACGAAAATTACGAGTTTGTAAGAAATTTTGAATAAAAAGAGGCAGGTTACCCCTAAACCCCATATCAAATAAAATTTTAAGAATACCATAGCGCCACGTACGGTCATATGCCTTTTTAATGTCAAAAAATATCGAAACAAGATGGTTTCGGCGGACAAATGCATTGCGTATTTCAGATTCAAGGTGAATAAGATTATCAACTGCAGATCGACCTCGACGGAATCCGCTTTGAAAGGGTGAAATACAACCGTTTTTCTCTATTTCATACATGAGACGTGAATTGACCATACGCTCGAATGTTTTGCATAAGCAACTAGTCAAAGCGATCGGTCTATAGCTCAGAGGATCTACAGGATCTTTCCCTGGCTTTAGGATAGGAATCACAATCGCCTCTCTCCACTGATCTGGAAATGCTTGCTCACTCCAAATTCTATTAAAAAGATGAAGGAGATGAAAGAGAGAGGACTCATCCAGATGGCGGAGCATGCTGTATGTTATTCCATCAACACCTGGGCTAGTATCACGTGTCTGAGAGAGAGCCTTCTTTAGTTCATACATCCGGAACTCGCAGTTGTATAAAAAGCAACCGCGAGTTTCGAATTTTAATTTTGATTGTTCTGCCCGTCTCTTTTTCGTGAGAAAAACTGGATTACAGGAAGCAGAACTGGAGACATCAGCAAACGTTTGACCCATTATATTCGCAATTTCCAATGGAGAAGAGTAAGAAAACGACCCAACTCTTAATACAGGAAAAGTAAACTCCGTATATATGCCATTGGCCGCCCGGACTTTCCGCCACACTTGGGCGCTGGATGTAGTAGAAGTAATTGAGGAAACGTATCTTATCCATGAAGCTCTCTGGCTGCGACGTCGGATACGGCGAGCGTTTGCTCTTGCCTTTTTAAATGCAATGAGGTTCTCAGTTGTAGGGTATCTACGAAAGATTCCCCATAATCTCTTTTGGACCCTATAAGCTTCACGACAAGCGTCGTTCCACCACGGTTTGTGATATTTTCGTGGAAAATACGAGCGCTTAGGAATTGTGGCATTCGCTGCACCAATGATACAGTCAATAACATTTTGAACCGCATTAGTAATACTAGTGGGAGTAACCATTTCCTCTGTAATCATCGCTTTCTTAGTAAATGTACCCCAGTCTGCCCTCTGGAATATGTAAGTCGGTGAATATTGTTGTGTAGTATTATTCTCATCAGCGTGGGAAACGATCAAAGGGAAGTGATCGCTATTATACAGATCACTTGCTACTATAACGTTCAGCAAAGGAAAAAGTGTTGGAGTGCAAAGAGCTAAATCAATAGAATGAAATGCCATCCCACGAGACGTCAGCCTACCCGAGTTGGGTGTAAGGCAAGGAAAGACGTCCCGGGGTGAGAATCGACCCCAGCAGCCGGGAGGCCCGCTGGATCAGTCCAGCATCCGGACAGATTTATTAAGAACAATAACATATTTACAGGCATTGCCCAAAACAGGGGCAGTAATTACAAGAAAATAGTGGGTGGAACATAATAGCAAATTGACATGGCTCAACCCCCGAAGGGGGAGTGGGAAAGCGACATTAAAGAAAGGTATAAAATAAATCATAAATTAAACAATCAATTCTAGAATAAAACACAAATACGAAGTAAAAGAATGCCGCCAGGCGCTATACATCATGCGGGCCAGGATGGAGGAGGAGTGCTCGCCGCGCAACACGCGACTAACTGCGTAACATGTATAAAATTTTATATGTATAAGGTGTTTGTTTCTAACTTTGTTTTACAGCAAGTTACAGTGTTTTACAATGTTACCAAGATGGAATCAGAAGACTTCGGAACACAGGTTGTATTTTATAATTATTAATTATAGTATAGTGGTAAGATATGGTGTTTATTCCCCCCAACTTCATTTCATCGTTCACCTCACCCATCATCAGAGTCCTTAATTTTAGTTTTCATATATAAAATCGATTTGCTGTTTTTATAATTTTTGTTTTTATTACAGGACGGGCAAGGCGAGAGGCGTTGGGGGCCCCCGGAGAAAATTAAGAATGGTAAGGAGGGTTTTTTTTATCATCTAATAAACTAAACAGCGGTTTACCAATTAATCCAACCCCCGGTCGGCCAGTTGGGGCCGACCGGGAAAATTTTTTTAAAAGAAATTTGTTATCCCGTGTTCCTTTTTGGTAGAGTTTGTCTAAGATGATGTTATAAAGAGTTTGAGCACCCCATCACACCACCCAAGACCAGCACTTAAAAGTTAGATATATTAAAATTAAGAATAATACAATATTAAAACCAGCACACACAACAACACATCAGTAAAACACACAAAACACGCATTTAAAAAAGAAACAATGTCAAGATAGGGTAAAAAGACGAATTTGGGTACAAGTCAGAGTTGGTAAAAAGTATAATCCGGTTAAAAAGTCACAGTCGGTATAATGTAAAATCCGGGTAAAAAGTCAAAGTCAGTAAAATTCCAAAATAGGTCACAATCACATAAAACCAAAGTTGGTAAAATTTGATGACAATATATAAAATATATAATTTAAAATTTATGATAACAGGTCAAGATCGGGTAAAAGATGCAAGATTAAAAATATATAAATATATACAGACTATATAAAATTTTAAATGAGTTTAATAAAAATATGAGGACCTAGTTGGCATCAAAGGATAAAATTTTAGGTTGATAAAATATTTATAGTATTTTAAAATCTAAAATAGACTAAAATGTTTTCGGTAAAAGAGATTTAAATAAAAGATGTATGAAGAAGTCTTAGGGGGGAGTGGAGAGAGGAGAGGGGGGAGGGGGCCAATTCGAGCAGCTGATATGTTATTTATTTATAAGTTATGGATTATGGATAACCTCATATATTAAAATACAGCATCGGAGAGCGGCGTGTAAAAAGTAAAACCAAGTAAAAGCATTAAATATATTAAGTCAATAAAAGTCCAGCATATAAGAAAAATCAATATATAAAATAATCCAAAGTCCCAGTATAAAACAGTTTAAAATCCCTATAAAGTCATTTTAAAAAAAAACATTAAAAAATTTTGAATAACAATATTAAAAAGGAATAGGAAGATTCCTAATTGTCAAAAGCAATTAAAATAGAGGATAAAGTGGTGCTTAGAGTGAGCGGGACTGTGGTCAAAATGTTTAAAAGATTAAAAGATTAAAACTCTAAAGGGTAATTAAAAGTAGATAATCAGATGTGTGAGTTTAAAAATTTAATTAGATGGTCCATTATAAAAAACCTATCTTTTGTTCAGCCCATCATAACTCCCAGCCGCCAAAACGTCCCACAAGATAGGGGCAAGGCCGGGAGAATGGGCACTATCCAGAAAAATTTATATCAGTTTAAAATTGGTGAACTAGGACCATATGCAAGTTAATTTATGATAAAAGTGATTTATACAATTAAAAATAAAAGTGAATTTTCAATGAATAAAAAGAACATCATAAAAATCACGCTCAGTCCCGCTCTGGTGAAACACACTGGGCCAGCTCCTCACAAATTCTGGCACTAACCCTGAAAGCCTCGGCTATTTTAGCGACAGCAATATTGTTTCTATAGGTATTTTTGAACCAGGCTCTCTTATGAGGAGACGCGGGTTGTTTAAGATGGAAATTTTTGGTATGTCTGCATTTAAAAACATAATGATCCGCGTCTCCAATTTCCTTGCAAGTACATAGTGGAGAGCCCAGTTTTTTAAAACGGTGAAGATACGCTGGGAAGGGACCGTGCCCACTAAGGAAGAAAATTAGAATTTTATTGTATATCAGGAATTGGCCGTCCACCTTGTCCAGGTACTCCCTAGCCCTGAATCCGGAGGGGGGAGTCGTAACTGGTCCAATATCGACTCCACTCCTCCGTAATATAAGCTTTAATTTTTCTTTTTAAAAAGGAATAGGGCGCTGGCAAATTGTATGGTTCCCCTGACACAGTGGCCTCTTTAGCGAAATGGTCGGCCACTTCATTGCCGTGAATGCCCACGTGGGCCTTCACCCACTTGAGGCCGACCTTGTTTTTCAACGGTATTAAGTTGTTTTTAATTTTATTAACAAGCTCAGATCTGGCGTTGTGACTCCCCAAGGCAGCTATGGAGGAGAGACTGTCGGTGTAAATGTTAATGGTAGTGTTTTCACCGACAGCCCAGCTGGCCGCGAAATCAATGTCGGCCAGCTCTGCCTGAAAAACAGAGTTAAAAGTTTCCAATTTAAAAGTGAAATTTAAAATATTTTGATTGTTTTTAAAAACACAGACGGCAAATCCAGTGGAATTATCCAGCCTGGACCCGTCTGTGTATATATCGTAGGCCGCATCGGGAATGGTCTCAGGAAGAGAGACCACCCTCTGAGCGGCCGGAGTACTTTTAATTAAAATATGTCTGTCTAAAACGATGTTATCAGTAAAATGATTAAAATGAGGGGAGCCAAGAACCCAGATCTGAAACCGTATGTATTCGGTTTTGGCCACGATGTGCAGGGGGGGGGGGGAATACCTGTGACCACGTTTAAAAGATTGGTGGACGTAGTCCTGTAGGCCCGGGTGAATCTTAGAAGAAATATTCTTTGTATAGAGTGGAGCCTAGAGATTTGGGTTTTTGTTAAGGCCCCGCCCCAAATACTAGAACCATAGAGCAGGGCCTTTTCAATTACTGTATTATATAAAACTTTATTAATTTATTGTCTAGGCTCCACCTGGATTGAATCACCCTGTTAAAATTTGATGTTAGATTTAGGGCCTTTTCGGTTAAAGTTAAAATGTGGGCTGTCCAAGTGAGATATCTATTGTTATTCCCAGGATCTTCAGGCTGTCGCCAATCTTAATAGAATTTCCATTAATACGATATGTGGGCTTACGGATCAGGGTAGTGGTATTTCTTTTAGAATATTTCCGGGAGAGTAGACTTCTAAAAACGATGGCCTGGCATTTATCGGTCGACAGTTTTAATCTAAGTGTTGTTAATTCTTGGTGGACGGTGGCCAGGATGTTGTTAACGTTGTCCGAAAGGACATGTGATGTGCGGCCACCGACCACCAAGGCCAGGTCATCGGATGCAAAGAGCTAAATCAATAGAATGAAATGTACCTGTGGGCTCATGGAAATAAGTCTTCTCGTTATTATTGAGCAGACAGAGACAGTTATCAGAAATTAATTGTTCTATCTGTCGCCCACGAGAATTTGTTCTATCAGAACCCCACAAGGTACTGTGTCCATTGAAGTCGCCAAGTAGTATGAAAGGCACTGGAAGTTGATCTATCAGAACATTAAGATCGTTTTGAGAGATGACATCGTTTGGTGGTAGATAAATACAGCAGACTGTAACTAAAGTTTTGACGTGCACCTGTACAGCTACAGCCTGCAAAGAAGTTTGTAGGTTTAGGATAGTACTGGGATATCTGTTGGAGGTCAAAATGCATACTCCGCCAGAAGATAAGCCAGTAACGTTATCCTTTCGGACACAGTTATATCCACGTATCTTCAAGTGAACATTTGACTTCAAGAATGTTTCTTGAAGCGCTATACAAACAGGGTGTGTGGAATTCACGAGAGCTTTGAGGTCTTCAAGTTTTGTCCTAATTCCACGACAATTCCAGGAGATAAAAGGGGCCATTAAACTGTGGGAGGAGGGCTGTATTCAACGCCAGTGAGCCGAGTTGCTGACTGTTCGCAACCCATCTGGAAATCCTCATCATCCTCTGAAGGATGTATTTTTAGCAGCTCAGAATTAGATGTATTCCCAAATAAAGAAGGCAAGTCCTTGGTGGCAAGACCAGCTTTGCCTATCTCAAGAGCAATTGATCTTCGAGATTTCAACTCTTTTAGGGAAGTACCTGTCCTTGAAAATTTCAAAGTCAAGGACTTTTGGGCTTTTGATATGCCTTTCTTTTTCTTAAAGTTAGACTGTTTTGTTTTTATTGGACTTGTAATTAAGTCTGAATCGGAATCGGTTGATAAAATGGTGACAGGCTTTGTTTGCACCTCAGAATTTCTGAGAGATTTTGTTACGGAGGCGTAGCTACGACCTTCTGTTGGAGTCTGCGCTAACGCCAGTTTTCTGGCTTCTCTAAATGATACATCATTTTCTACTTTTTGAGTTACAATCTCTTTCTCGAGCTTCCATTTGGGGCAGGATCGTGAGTAAGAGGTATGCTCTCCCTTGCAATTTGTGCATTTTTCTTTTGATGTGCAATCAGTGCTCTCGTGACCAACTTGTGCACAACGAGCACATGTAAGCGTGCCACGACAATTAGCCTTTGAATGGCCAAAACGCTGGCACTTAAAGCATCTCAAGGGATTGGGAATAAATGCCTTCACAGGTAATTTGATGTATCCAGCTTTTATCGATTCTGGTGCTTTAGGGGAATTAAATGAAAGAACTAGATGCTTCGTTTCAAGAAGTTTTCCGTCACGTCGAATAGTAATACGACGGACATGCGTCACTCCTTGCGAGCTTAGTTTCTGAGATATTTCCTCCAATGAAACGTTAAACAATTCACCACAGGTTATAACACCCTTGGATGAATTGAGTGTTCGATGTGCACTCACGTTTACTGGTATAGTAGCTAGCGCTTTCAATTTCAGCAGTTGTTGAGATTGCCTGCGAGAATTCACTTCTACAAGCAAGTCCCCAGAACGCAATTTTCGAATTGAAGAAACTTCTCCAACTGTACTTGAAATAGCCTTTTCCACTAAGAATGGGGAAACTGTATGAAAATTTTCCTCTTCTTTGACTCTTTTAATTACACAAAATTTTTCAAATGGTTTTTCAACTGAATTTATTACAATTGGTTGCCCACCGAAGGGAGCACGTTTGGTTTTGCCCATACGACATTAGAAGTGATTCAGGCCCGACGGCACCACCCACCACGGAGCCCAACAAGGGATGGCAGCCACCGGCTCTAGATGTCTAGCCTCGGCACTTACCATAGTGCTGATCAGTACCCATACGCTAGGAGTCACCCCCGGGGACAGTGACCACCCTTAACGCCAAGCCCAAGGAGTGACCCCTTCGCTTGACCCCTAGCAGCCTAACCAATCAGGTGGTTAGGTACCAGCCGATTGATACACCGGAGACCACAGTGCACCACCCGTCTGTCTAATGGGTCGCCACGCACGGCCAACACGTGGGGTTTTGGCTGTCCATGAGAAGCAAGAAGCAAACAGATTGGCGACAGCTTCTCATGGAGAGCTCCCTCGCTTGCCGTCGAGGGAAGAAAAGAAACAGCAGAAAGCAGAAGGCGTAGAGGAGAGCGAATTGAAAGGGAGTAAAGATCCCTGGGTACCTCGGGATTGGGACACCCGTACTCACCTATAGTAGGTGAGCCCCTGAGGGGAATAAATTCAAAGAATTCAAATGTTCAAGCATTTAGTCATTAAAGCTATTAAAAAGCAAGATATTTCAAGGACATAGTAAAACTATCAATCTCTAGAAACTCGTTTCATAAAGTTATTGTGAGAAAACGTTAATTAAATTTATTAAATTGATTTGTAGACAGGCTGCTACTTCTGAGAGTTATGGTCAATTCCTCAAAGCAATGGGAGGAAAAAAAAACTTCAGAAAATCGTAAATATGTATTCATATTATGCATTTGGTGGAGTAAAAGAACTGATTAGATCTTTGGCATGAAAAGGTGCGAATGCTAACTTCGGAGCTGCTAACTCTCATACATAGGAGGGCGTTTATGCAGATTCATTTCAATATAATTATTATCTGTCCAGTTTGATGCAGTGGCGTCATTTCACAGAAACATTTCTTATAAAGAAAACAAGAATAAAAAAACGAGAAAAAAAAACTAAAAATTATTTATCTTTTATAATTTACTTTAATACCTATTATATACTATGAAGGATCGCCAGGGGTAATGTTTTCTAAGATTTTCAATTAAATATTTATGTACCTGGGTCTCTTAATAATTTCTTCATTAATTAATAGTTCATTATATTCATTAAGGAATAGTTCTTTATAATAATATTTACAAATTAAATAGAAATTATCTGCCGATTTATCTATTACTGTAATAACAATTTTAAAAAAAAATTTCTTTTTTTAATGTTTTGCTAAAATAAATCCTTTGTTCTTTAGATCTGCCAATATCTGTATTCATTTTTATTTTAATTTCCTCTAGAAATTTGACTTTCCATACTCCGAAACCTTCCGCAGGCCAATTGTATTTCTAGATAATTTGGCAATAAAAAAATCGCTAATCCTGTCCAACAAATTGACAAGCAGATTTTAAATAGAACTATCATTGAACAGCCTTATAAGCAGGAATCGCAACGACTGCCATGGAACAATAATTATGAAATAAAAACTAAAGTCATTTCATTACCATGATGTATTCTTCCGTTCATTTACCGATTGAGAATGGAGAATATACTTTTTTAAGCTGTTAGTGATCCAAGATTATTTTTCATTGCCGATTGCAATAACGTAATTCGAAATGTTTGGGCATTTTTATTATTGTGAATTGATTAACTGTTATTTCTTCATATTGTCATTTTTTGTCATGTACTTATTTGATTTACTAACATATTTTATAAAAATTATTAGTTGACCCGACACACGTTGTTCTGCCATATAAGTTATTTCTAGTGAATATTTTGGTTGTTAATTAAAAAATAACGAATGTATTGTAAGTATGTGGGGATGGGATCTATGACAGAAAGAGAAATGGAGTGCTGTAGATGATGATCGCCGATTTAAAAAAAACAAAAAAACATCAACCATTTATTTTCTCAATACAATGTATTTGATCAACGTAACGAACATATGCATTGTTTGATCTCTTAAAAGTTTAAACGTAAAGTGAAAAAAGTAATATATTTTTATCCTAAAGTATAAAAATGAAATAAAGAAAATCCATATTCATTTCGAAGAGCAATTGAGTGTACAATATTTTTTTTGTCAGACCGTCTTTAGCCAATACAGATAAGTTCGATGGTTTGCCCACGCGAAAACATGCCACGTATAATTGTTCGTGTGAAAAACATGGTGTGCCTAAATCTACGCCTCAAACATACATCGTTTGGCTTTGCGACTTATTGATTGTCATTGCGAATGCCATTCCAATAGGAAATTGAACCCGTTTGAATTCAATTGACACGTCTGTGAGAATTATTGGAATTTATGGCAGCTAAACCTTTTCTGCTCGGAATTTGCCATTAAAAATGATGGCTTTGATATCGTTTTTCCTCAATGTTTTTAATGACAGCCATGCTGAATTCAAATTCCGATGTAAAATAACCGGATATCCAACTTTCAGTCGTAGAAGATGTGGTGACATGCCTGGCAAATCCAGTGAGTTCAAAAACTCTGTTGGATAATTTACAGATTCGTTAGCATCGCAAACTGTATCGATCTATTTGTATGATACCAAGTATCTTGTATGATACCTGTATCTTGAAGTTTAAATCATCGACGTCCACATGTTTTTGCTGCCAAAATGGCTCTTTCTGCCAGCCGCGCATGATTTATGTATTGTGTGCGTGCATCGGGAAATATGCGGTCAATGAAAGCATTTTGCGAATCAACGATAGTGCAGAAATGAATGGGAAATTTTATGCATGCAGTATTTTCATAGACAGCAACTTTTTCATCGCCGATATCTAACAATTGTTCCGGGAATGTATCAGCAGACGGATCTTGTAGCATTTGGACGCAAATGTTTATTTTTAGCTGGACTTTTTCCACATTACGTCACTGTGGCGATGATTTCAAGCAAGCGTTGATCTCATCAGCGTACGTTGAACGGGAAATAACGGGAAAATACTGGATAGGGACACCCTAATTACCTTGCATTATGAAATATACTTTGACCTATTCTCATACCTACCAAATACACATAAAAAAATTCATAAAAATCGATCATGCCGTTTCGGAGGCGTGCGAACACAAACACCGTGACACGAGATTTTTATGTATTAGATTTCATTTTTGCACTGAATGTGAATGCTCGTGAATGCAATTTCACTATTTTGGCGATTTCTATGAAATGTAATGGAATGATTATGAAATTATTATCAAACAATTCAATAGTTAATATAATGGCCATATGCATTTATGTATTTCATAAATCATTCCCTTTTCAAATATTGGTCAAAAATATGCAAATGGAATTTGGTTTATACTTAATTTCCATTACGTCGTTCCAAATATCTAAATTTTCAATTAGAAATCTGATCTCAAAAGAAATCCTCAAATAAAGAAATTTATATAATAACTATGTGAGATGTAATTGTATGTCGACTACTTCAAAATATGAATAGTATCCATGGTCAAGAAGAAAAAAAATGTCTTTATATGAGGCAAAAAAAGAAATGCATTGTCAACATGCATGTTTGTTTTCTTAAAGATTGGTTAAAATTCTTCAGAAAATTTGAATGTATTGATTTAAAAATTGCTTTCAATGCGGCAAATTTCTCATCCGTAATTCAGGTGTCTGCGAGCATGAAATAGTGTTGTGCTTTGGAAAGATGTTTAATTCTTATATTTTAAATTTTGTAATGCTTGACTTTTGGGATTGTAATTTTCCTGCGGTCATGCGATGCTGCAGATTTTTCATTTATTCTTTTTTCATTAACATTCACATCTGAAAATGTTTTAAGATGCTTATCGTTAATTATGCAAGAATTAAATTTAAATTATTAGTACCATGCTCATTTATTAAAATCCAATTTTAAAACTTTGTCATTTTGCTATTGTCTGTATAGGTATGTTAAACATTGCCTTTTCGTTGCATCCATTTGCAGTTAGTTTAAAAATTAACATTTTACTCTTGCGAAATATAAAATTATGAAGTTAGTAATAGCTACAGTAAAATGAATAGGAAGTCTTAGAATTATGAATCTTAAATATATCTTTCATTTGGATTTGGATTTTGCACAAATGTATACATTGGCGGATGAGGGATATTTTAATTGCCTCGGCCGGCCAGCCAATAAAACTATCCTTTGATTCTTTAAAAGCATCTGATCACTGTACCTGATCACCATGGTGATCAGCATGCGTTTAGAGAAGCCGTCACATAATTAGCACGAAATAAAATTACTTCTAAAAACATCGACTCGAATTTAAGAAATTATCACATTGAATGAGAAGTGAATGGATGTGATGAGTATTAAATAGTGTAATGCATCATACTGTTTTCTTCTTTCAATAAAACCTGAAAGATTTAGAATTTTGTTATTTAGAACATACCAAATTTCAAAAAAAAAACCCTTTTCTATTTAATTAAATATTAAATTTTATCTACTGGTTTGCATTTAATAACTTTAAAATCTTATGCCAGTTTTTAGCTGAAATCGTATTATACAATAATTTATAAAAGTGCGTTGAATCTCTTTAATTACACTTAGGAATTTAATCTTGTATTTCCTACTGAATTAGCTGAATTCTGTGCGATAGTCGGGGCATGCGCAGACATATTTTGTCAAAATAGCCAGTTGTGTATGCAGGTTCGATCCTCGGTATTGCCATTCTTCTTTCATTCACTTTTTTCGTTTTATATCAATTATTTTTTAAATTATGAATAAAATTTGAAAGAAATAAAATGAATGAAATAAAATAAATGTCTGAATTCTGTATGATATTCTGGGCATGAGAAATTTTCTTATGTGAAGATGCCCAGTTTTTAAAGCAAGATCGATCCCTGTTCTTAAAATTCTATTTTCGTTCATTTTTTTTCACTTTATATAAATTTTAAAAAAATTATGGAGTGTGGAGTACCTTATTCTTTAATTGATGTGATGTTTTTGCTAAGAATTATAAATTTTTACATCATTTATTTAAAAATCTTAAACAAATGAAATAAATTAGTCAAATAAATGTCTAAATTCTAACATACATTCTGGGCATGCTCATATCTATTATGTCAAGATGATCAGTTGTTTATGAAGTTTCGATCCTCGCTCTTGCAACTATTCTTTCATTCACTTTTTTCATTTAATATCATTTTTTTTAAATGTCACGTGTAGAGCAAAGTTTACTTTTTCTTTTCATGATATAACATACTTGTGAAGAAATTTTTAGTTTTCAATCATTTATTTAAAAATCTTGACGAAATCAAATAAATTAAGGAAACAAATGTCTGAATTCTGTCTGATAATCTGGGCATGCGCAGACTTATTATGTCATGATGCCTAGTTGTATATGAATGTTTGATCCCCGCTCTTACAATTCATCTTTCATTCACTTTTTCATTTTACATCAATTCTTTTTTTTTTAATTATTACGTGTAGAGAAAAATATATTTTTATGATGTGACATTTTTGTAGAGAATATTAAATTTTATTTATT
>JAPMOR010090477.1:0-22575 GCA_026543865.1 Argiope aurantia | reverse complement strand
ATCAGACTTGGCGTTATGGGATACTTCGAACCCTCTACGAGTTTGGGCTTCGAGGTCAATTGCCGCTTTTTATTAAAAATTTTTTTTTATCTTATCGTGTTTTTAAGGTCCGTGTTGGATCAGCATTATCTGACTCTTTTATTCAAATGGAAGGTATTCCTCAGGGTAGCGTATTAAGCGTTACTCTTTTTACTACCCACATTTCTAAAATTCTTTTAATACTTCCTTCATCAGTTTTTGGCACATTATACGTTGATGATTTGCAGATTTCTTGCCAGGGATCAAACATAAGACTGATTGAAAGGCAGTTGCAGACTGCTGTGAATAGTCTTATGAAATGGTGTGACCAGATTGGATACACAGTTTCATCAAGTAAAAGTTGTTGCGTCCACTTTTGCAGAAAACGCAGTCTTCACCATGAACCTGAAATTTATATACATGATAGAGTTCTTCCTCTTGTACCAGAAGTACGTTTTCTCGGGGTGATTTTCGACCGAAAGCTTTCTTTCCATCCTCACATCTCCTTTCTACGAAAGAAATGTGAAAAAATGCTAAATATTCTAAAGGTTCTCTCCAACACATCTTGGGGAGCCGATAGGACATCATTACTCCGAGTATATGAAGGTCTAATTCTATCTCGAATAGACTATGGTTGTTTAGCATATGGCTCTACCAGCAATACTGCTTTGAAGAAACTTGATACAATCCATCATTCTGCTCTTAGGATTTGCTCTGGAGCTTTTCGCACATCCCCAGTGCAATGCTTGTATGTGACATGCCATCAACTTCTATTATCTCTGCGTCGCCAGAAATTGTCATTGCAATATTATTTTAGAATTTCATCCACACCTAAGCATCCTTTAATTTACACCACTCTCAGTCAATTTTTAGAGCGAATTTATAATGCTCGTCCAACGGCTATCCGTCCATTTTATGAACGCATGAAATGTTTCATTTCAGGCACACAACTTTCTGAAGTGAGCATATTGTCTATCGACCGTTTCTGCTTTCCTCCCTGGAATACACCATGCATTTCTCGTATAAACCCATTCATTGGTTTCAAAAAATCTCATATTGATGCACACTCGCTTCATCGAATATTCCTTGAGCATCGTGCCTAATATAACAACTATAAAGCAATTTTTAAGGATGGTTCGAAAACGATGATTCATGTTGGTTTCGGTGTTATTTTAGATAACACTCCTTATAATTATACTCTCCCCAAATACTGCTCAGTGTATACGGCAGAAGCAACTGCTATTTTATGTGCACTGCAAAATATTTCTTCATCTGACTTTCGTTAATTTTGCTTATACACCGACAACATGAACGTTTTGCAACAATTACAAAATTTTGATTATTCTTGTCATCCGGCTGTTGCACAAATCATGGAGCAACTATCAATACTGGCAAACAGAGACTTCGACATAATTTTCTGCTGGGTACCGAGTCACGTTGGAATCCATGGCAATGAGCTTGCTGATCAAGCGGCAAAATTAGCTTCAGAACCTTTCAATTTCCGTGTTCCCTTTTGTGATATATTAAGTTATATCAAACGATACATCGATGAAAAGTGGCAAGAAGTTTGGGACACACAGGTTGATAACAAACTACATGCTATTCAACCAAAAATAAATATGTGGTCAGTTTTAACAAACCGATGCGCAGATGTAAAATTAATTCGTCTACGAATCGGACACACAAGGTATACGCATAGACATTTGCTGTTTGGTGAACGAGCTCCTCATTGTACGAAATGTGGAGTGATCAATTCTATTGCACATATTCTTACTTAATGTCCTAATTTTACTTCTGATCGTTTAACACACTTTCACTCGCCTATTTTAAATTTACAGGACCTAGTGGGTGAGAAACCTCACTTTAATCTTTTTGACTTTTTAAAATCCATTGGTTTCTTTCATAGCATTTAAAATTTGAGTTTTATTTTTATTCTTGTGCCAAATCATTATAAATCATAGACCTTCTAAACTTTTGACGTTTTACAATGTTTTACAATGTAATTTTGGAGAAAGGTCTTTTTCAGATAGGCCACGTTTAGAAAGTTTTAGCTTCCGAGATTTATTAGGTTTCCTTTTTTGTTTGGAAGTTTTTGATTTGACAGGCTCCGGAGCAATGGTAGTTGAATTTTCCGTTTCTGAATCAGATGCTTTTTCAGGAAGTTTTTTATGGGAACACTTTTGGTGCACTTTTCTGATGCAGTGCGATGCTGACAATCGTGGCCTTTTTCTGCGCAGCGGGCACAAGTGATAGTCTCGCAGCAGTTAGTTTTCGAATGCCCAAAAGGCTGGCATTGAAAACATTTCAATGGATTGGGAATATAAGGGCGTACAGGTAATTTTATATAGCCAGCACATATATATTCAGGTAACTGATGGATATGGAATGTTAGAATAAAACGCTTTGTTGGGAAGAGTTGTCCATTCCGCCTAATTGTTATCTGGCGTACATGTGTCACTCCCTGCGACTTTAGTTCTTTCGTTATTTTTTCTATAGGAACATTAAATAATTCTCCGCATGTTATTACCCCTTTCGAATAGTTTAGCGATGCTTGTGAACAGACCGTAACTGGTATTGTGGCCAAAGCTTTTAGTTTAATGATTTTCTGGACTTGCTTTTTAGAGCATACTTCAACCAGCAAATCATCTGGACGCATTTTGCAGTTGGTTGGTTGATTGGATTTTTCTGGCGCAAGAGCCATGTTTGGCTATGCTGCGCCAAGCTTATGGTAGATAAATACTATACTGAGCTAGACATATGGTATTAAAAAATATGTTAAGTACAATTCAGACAATTAAATCACAATTCACTGTATTTAATTCACAAATTCTCGTGATAAAATTTAAAATCACAAATTCTCGTGATAAAATTTAAAATCACAAATTCTCGTGATAAAATGAAAGACAAATAATAAATAGTATCAGCATTCTTAAAAATGCAAATTATATCTCAGAAAGGAAATTTTTCCAAAAATGTTAAAAGATTAAAATATTAAATTTATAATCCGCATTTTGAGGATTGATGCAACTTCGCCAACTGTCGCCGATATTGCTTTCTGAACCAAAAAATGCGAAATCGAGTTAAATGTATCGTTTTTATCGGATACTCGCTTGATAACAAAAAAAGGAATCAAAATATTTAGTAAAGGATTTATAATCAGAGTGATGCCCACTGAAGGGAGATTTCTTGAAGGAGCCCATATGACATTGTTAAATTTTCAGGCCCGACAGCACTGCCCACCACGGAGCCCAACAAGGGAAGGCAGCCACCAGCTCTGGTCATTCCCAGCCTCGGCGCTTACCTTAGTGCTAGCCTGAACCTATACGCTCAGAGTTACCCCCGAGGACAGTGACCGCCCTTAACGCCACCCCCAAGGAGTAACTCCTGCGATTGATCCCAAGGAGACTAGCCACTAAGGTGACTAGCTACCAGCCGATTGATGCATAGGGTACCACAGTGCACCACCCGTTTTTCTAATGGGTCGCCAAGCACGGCCAACACGGGGGGGGGGGGTGGCTGTCCATGAGAAGCATGAAGCAAACAGAGCGACGACAGCTTCTCATGGCGAGCTCCCTCGCTTGCCGTCGAGGGAAAGAAGAAAAAAGGAGATAGCAGAAGGCGTAGAGGAGAGTGAACTGAAAGGGAGTAAAGATCCCTGGGTACCTCGGGGTTGGGAAACCCGTACTCACCTAAAGAACATGAGCCCCTGAGGGGTATTAAGTGTAGTTGTCGGCACTACGTTGTTCATGGTGGAAGGTTACATCTGAAATTAAATATTCTTGATATACTCTTGACACTGTGGATTTCGGAATGTTAAATGCCCTTACGATTTCCTAAAGGAATGTCCCATGCATCTAGCTCCAACATGCTAATTCTCATAGAGCGGTCATAATCACTTCAGAAACTTTAACATAGATCACTTAAAATCAAACTGAAAGCCCTGCCAATGAACTGTACATTTATGCATTTTGTAGGCGACATAACTGTTATCTTATAGATATCCCATGATTTTTGTCACCTCAGTGTATATGTATTCGTAGAGATTCGTCAATATCTAAGGGCGGAATTTTTTGAGAAACGTAAAATGTTTTCTTTCAATGCTTCATATTTGAAAAAACAAATTTTAAAGAATAAGATTAAATTTTAATATTCTCGGCTATATCTATCTTTTATTAATATAAGGTTGGTTTCTTGGTTGGTTTGGATTTTTTTGGCGCAAGGACCAATCTAGGCCAAACTGCACCATGCGTGCAATAAAAAAAGTTTCAAATCTATTTAAATAACATCACTTAAAAATGTACAAAAATGTAAAAAAATTAAATGATTAAAAATGTAAAATAATTAAATGATAAATTTCCAAACATCGGTTAAAAAGTTAAATGTTCGTTAGAAAGCCGATAGCTTTCAGAATGTTAAAAATATTTGGATGGTGTTTCTCTCCCAGCAATTCTGAAAGAGTTACATGAGATGAATGAAAGTTGCGAGAGCGATGATGATTATAATTCGGATATTCTATTAAAATGTGATGAACATTTAATTCAGTACAGCATGTGGGACACTTTGCCGTATTCTTTCCAAAGAGTAAATGTTTATGAGTAAACCGAGTGTGTCCTAAACGGAGGCGAGTCAGTATGACATCTGCCCCTCGTATAGGCAAAACTGGCCACAAGCCAATCAACGGTTTAATAAGATGCAATTTAATTTGGATCTGTTGGTCCAATGCCACAGAGAAAAAATATATTTTGTAACAGATATCTGGATATCCCTATAAGGGAGTTCATAATGCAGGATGGAAGAAGCAGTTTTAGCAGTGTAATCAACTTCTTCATTCCCTGCAATTCCAACATGACCAGGGATCCAGCAGAGTAAAATGCTAAAAACCCAAAGATGGAGAGTCTGCAAGAGTTCAAAAATTTTAATAGCGATGGGATGCGTATGAAAGTTAAAATGATGGAGTGCCTCTAAAGAACTCATGCTGTCGGTATATACAGCATTGATAGTGAGAGGAGAGCGAAATCCTCTGTAATGCAAAGAAAATCGCCATCAGTTCAGCAGAGAGAATTGAGAATGATGTATGCAGATAGAAGCTGGGTATCTCGTCACCAAAGATGACACCACAACCAACATGTCCGTCTGACTTTGAACCAATGGTAAATATTGGAAAATACGAGGCATAATGGGAGCGATGAAAACTAAAAAGTTGTTGGAAGATCACTGGAGCAGTCTTAGTTTTATTAAAACCCAAGAAAGTATTCAGAAATGAAAACTGGGGAGTCTCCCAAGGAGAAAATACGTTAAAATAAATTGACAAGATATCAGGAACTTCGAGTCTGGAGTTTTTGATTACGCTTTCGACTCTCTCACAAAAAGGAAGAACATGAGAAGGTCGAGCATTATATACTAAGAGTAACGGGAATGGCCATATGAGTAATAGGATGATTGAGAAGAGACTTCGCTCGGAAATAATACTGCAATGAAAGTTTTTTCCGTGGCAAATGCAAAGGCATTTAGTGGCATGACAGAAAGGCTCTCTATTGGCGACGTCCGAAAAGCCCCTGAACAAATTCGTAGGGCAGAAGGAGGCACTGTATCTAGCAGGCGTAGCGTAGCAGAAATGGTAGAGCCATATATTAAACATCCGTAATCAATCCTAGACAATATTATGGCTTGGTATATACGTAGTAAGGAGGTACGATCGGCACCCCAAGACGTACGAGAGAGTACCTTGAGTATATTCAGAAATTTCTCGCATCTCTTTCTCAATTGTGTGATATGCGGAAGAAAAGTGAGCTTCCGATCGAAAACCACTCCCAGAAACTTCACTTGATCGACAACAGTAATTGACTCATTACGAATAAAGATTGACGGATCAGGGTGAATAATTCGCTTTCTGCAAAAACGGAGACACCGACTCTTTTCAGCTGAAAGAGTGTGTCCATTTTTATCACACCAATTAACTGCCGCTCAATCAAATGCATATTACAGCCTTCACAAGAAATCTGAAGGTCTTCAACATACAAATTTTCTTGAACAGATAGAGGTAACAGATTTAATATGTCGCTAAAATGCATGATAAAAAGTATGGCATTGAGAACGCGCCCTTGTGGAACGCCCTCAGCTTGAATAAAAGGATCAGAATAAAATTTCCCCATGCGCAACCTAAAATTACGATAAAAAGTTTTTTTTATAAAAATTGGGAGCTTTCCCCTAAAACCCAAGTTAAAAGTTTCTGAAGAACTCCAAAACGCCAAGCAAGATCATATGCCCTTTAACGTCAAAGAAAATGGAGACGAGGTGATTTCGTTTTTGATTTTGTTTGCAGCTTTTATTAAGATATCAATAACATGTTGCACAGCCTCCGAAATGTCTGCCACACTGACCCTAGTCTGAGTAATATTTGCTAGTTGCGTGAAAATGGCCCAGTCGGCCCGGTGGAATAGAAAACGCTGTGGAAGAAGAATTTCGGTGTGTCTATCAGCATATGAAATAATTAACGGGAAATGATCACTACCATGGAGATCATCTCCGACTTTAAAATTCAGTAATGGCAATAACTCAGGAGAACAAATGGCCAGATCAATGCTATGAAATGAGCGTGTGGGTTCATGGAAGTGTGTTTTCTCTTCAGTGTTCAGCAAACAGAGACAGTTATTGGCAATAAATTGCTAAATCTGTCTCCGGCTAGAATTCATACGTTCCGAACCCCACAAAATGTTATGCGCATTGAAATCACCTAATAATAAATAAGGTTTAGGAAGTTGGTCCACTAAATTGTTAAGTTCCTGTTGGCTAAGGACATCATTAGGTGGCAGGTAGATAGAAGAGACTGTAAATAAAATCCGAGTATGAACCTGCACAGCCACAGCTTGCAGGGTAGTATGTAGAATAAGAGGGGCGCTCGGATATAGATTAGATGTTAAAACACAGACACCTCCAGAATTATTCACTCCAGTGTCTCCATCCTTCCGAACACAGTTATAGCCCCTTAATTTAAGTGGAATATTTTGTTTTAAGAAGGTTTCTTGTATACCAATACAGACTGGATGAAAAGTGTTACAAATGATCTTGATGTTTTGAAATTTGGAACGAATGCCTCGACAGTTCCAGGAGACGAAGGTACCCATTAAGAAATCTGCGTTGCATCAAAGATATTGGGAACATTTGATTGAGTTGCTGAAATATCACAATTCATTTTAAAATCTTCATCCTCTTCCTCAGATGGATGGTGATAAATTAAGTCAGTATTTTTGGAAACGCCGCCGAAAACGGATGCCAAATCCTTGTGGACTGTGCCTTTATCCGCCAGTCCAAGAGAGACGGAGTATCGAAAGAGTGATTTTTTTTTTTTAAATTTAGAAGGCAGGTCCTGTGAAGATAGGCCACGTTTAGACAGTTTTAACATTAATGATTTCTGATATTTCGATTTAAGTTTGTTTTTATGTGATCTGGAGGTTTCCGCAACATTATTTGATGATTTCTCTGAATCAGAAGTGGTGGAATTTTCATGAGTTTCGGTTTCAACAGTTGTTTTTGCATTAGATCCTTGAGCAGTAGAAGCATAAATGATACCTGGTATAGGTGTCACAGCCATAACCTTTCACCTGGTTTCAGGGTAAAGTATATTTTTCTTAAATTTTACAGCGACAATTGTTTTCTCCAATTGCCATTTGGGGCATAAACGAGAGTAAGAGGCATGGTTGCCGTTGCAATTAATGCACTTTTCAGGGGTATTGCACTCATGCCCTTTCTCTGCACAACGGGCACAGACAAGTGTCCCGCGGCAGGCTGTCTTAGCGTGACCAAAATGTTGACGTTGGTAACATCTCAGAGGGTTGGGGATATAAGGCCTAACAGCCAATTTCATGTAACCAACTCTGACAGTTGCAGGTAGTTTAGGTTTCTGAAACGTAAGAATTAAGTGTTTTGTAGGAAGGAGTTTAGGTTTCTGAAACGTAAGAATTAAGTGTTTTGTAGGAAGGAGTTTTGTAGGAAGGAGTCTATCTCGTTGAATATTAACACGGCGTACATGATTTACACCTTCAGACCGAAAATCCTCGGTAATTTTTTCCACCGTTTCATTAAATAATTCGCCATATGTTATCACACCTTTACTGTTATTAAGGAAAGAATGAGCCTTAAGAGAAACAGGTATAGTTGATAAACTTTTAAGCTTAAGTATTTGATGGGACTGCTTCAGAGATTTTACATCTACAAGCAAGTCACCTGAACAAAGCTTACGAATAGAATTTATTTCGCCAAGAGATCCAGAGATGGGCTTTTCGACAAGAAAAGGGGATACGCTCGGAGTTACTCCCGGGGACAGTGACCACCCTTAACGCCAAGCCCAAGGAGTAACCCCTTCGCTTGATCCCTAGCAGACTAGCCACCAAGGTGACTAGCTATCAGCCGATTGATGCACAGGGGACCAAAGTGCACCACCCGTCTTTCTAATGGGTCACCACGCACGGCCAACACGTTGGGTTTGGCTGTCCATGAGAAGCAAGAAACAAACAGATCGGCGACAGTTTCTCATGGAGAGCTCCCTCGCTTGCCGTCGAGGGATGGAAGGATCAAGTAAATAGCAGAAGACGTAGGGGAAAGTAAATGTAAAATAAGTAAAGATTCCTGGGTACGTCGGGATTAGGACACCCGTACTCACTTATAGTAGGTGAGCCTCTGAGGGGTTTATTAATACAAGAAAACATTTGTAATTTTTCTACAACTTAATATTATGACTTTTCTTGTGGTTTCTTCCATATTTTGTTTAATATGGAATCCTAATCTTATCACATGCGATCGAAATCCTTTATATCTCAAATCGAATCTTGCAAACATTGCAAGTATAAATGCGACATCAAAATTGTAAGGGTAAGGATTGATTCCTCCACCTAAATGTTCAGAGCTTCAAGAAACGACCCTACGGCATTTTTAACAAGAACAAGAGTATTTTATATAACAAGAACAAAACGTAAAAAAAGATTAACAGAACAAGCTGAAGTAGCTCTTTCGAGCTGTGAAAGAAATATTAAGTACTTGCTGGCCAGATTACATAGTGAGCAGTGAAACAGCAATACACACAATACTTCCCCTCGAAACCTAAGGTCGGTTAAGACTCGACCGGAAAAGTAATGCGAAATCTGACTGTTCGACCATATCTGGTTTTATACTCAGGATGAGAATGGGCAAGGACATCAGTCGGGTCAAAATGATCATTAAAAATGTAAGCAGGCTTCAGCCTGTCAACAGTTACAGTTTGTTTTTGTCCATTCATATCCAGTGTAAAGACTTTGTCCGTTCTTGACAAGACCTTGTATGGCCCATTGTAGGGCAGTTCAGGGAACCGACGAACCGAGTCTCTCCGGAAGAAAACGTGAGTCGTTGCAACCAAATCTTTCTACAAAGACATTTTGTGTTTCGCTTGATTTGAAGCAGGGACTTGCTGAAAACTCTGGATGTTACGTTTTAATTAACGGATGAATTCTGGAATTGCAGGACTAGTTTTACATGAACGAAAAATTCACCAGGAAGACGCAAAGGTTCATCGTAGAGTAGTTATGCAGGGGAAACACTTAAGTCCTCTTCGAGGCTAGCTCGAATACCTACATAATCATTGGTAAGATACTAGTACAACGTGGAGTGAAAAGGCAATAATATCTAACAGCATCCTTCAACTATCAATGAAATTTTTTCGTCATGCCATGTGAAACTGGATGATAACTTGTCGTTCGGATCTGGTGTGAACTTAAAAATTATGTAAATGCCTGAAACAGTTCAGATTCAAACTGTAAGCCACTATCTGTAGTTATGATTACAGGTACACCAAATCATGCAATACAATCTTTAAAAAATGTTTCAACCAATGTTTCAGCTTTCATATCCCGCAACGAAAAGGCTTCCGGCCACCCTGAAAATCTATCGACGAATATGAGGCAGTAAGAAACACCATCAGGTGATGGTAACGACCCCACGATATTGAGATGAATATGAGTGAATCGGGCTGAAATGAGAGGAAATTGTCCGATTAGAGACTTGGAATGCCTAGATATTTTACTTTTTTGGCCTTCGATGCAGTTTCTAGAAAATCGGAAGCGATCTTCCTGCAAAGAAGGCCAGATTAATCTGTCCAGATTAATTTAACCGTAATTTTACCTCCAGGATGAGACAGGCAATGAATGCTATCGAAAACAATTTTTCTGAAAGTTTCTGGAACGTAAGGGAGTATAGTGCCTGTGGAAACATCACACAACAACTTTGATCCGTATGAAATAAGTTTCTGGTTTGTTTGTTTGTGGTTTAATGGCGCAAGAACCATGCTTGTTTATACTGCGCCAAGCAAACGGTAAAATCAGAGCAGATTATAAAATATAAAATCTATGATATCAACAAAAAACTGGTTAAAATATAGCACTGTAAAAATCAAATTTCTGGTAGTATAATACGAACATGGGTGTTAACATATGATAATGAAAACTTAAGGAGAAGCAATGAGACCATGCAAAACACTAGCAAACGGTAAAAGGTGCTAAATGCAAGTATAAAAACGAATGGCCCGTAAAAAGTTAAAAATATTTCGGTGGAATTTTTCTCCCACCAAGTCCTCTAAAGTTGTTAAAGATTTTGAAAAATGGTAAACACGTTCAGGGTTAAAAACAGTGCATTCAATTAAAATATGTTTGATACTAAAATCAACATGACATGTAGGACACACTGGTGACCTCTCACCAAAAATTAGATGCCTATGGGTGTATCGTGTGTGTCCTATACGGAGACGAGTCAGTTTGACATCCATCTCACGTATAGATAGAACAGGCCAAAACCCAATTGTAGGTTTTATAGAGTGTAGTTTATTATGCGTCTGCCGATCCCATGCTTCTTGCCAGGAAGATATTATATGGCGGGAAAATGTCATCTTAATGTCATGATAATGTATTCCAGTCCTTAAGTCAGATGTCGCTGATTTTGCAACCGAATCGGCGTTTTAATTACCTGATATTCTTACATGACTCGGAACACCCCAAAAATGATATTAAAACCATTGTTTTTCAGTAAACGCAAAGTGAATAAAATGCGGGTAGCGATAGGATGTATCCGATTATCATAATTAGATAGCAATTCCAAAGCACTCATGCTATCAGAATAAATAATGAAATTACGTTGAGGAGCAGGCGGAATTCTCAGGAGAGTAGAGAAAATTGCCATCAACTCTGCAGTAAAAACAGAGCAGCAATTATGAAGTCGGTAGCTTAACGTATCAGATGGCAAGTATGATACCACAACCAACATGTCCAGCTGATTTCGAGCCATCCGTGAAAATTGGCACAAACAAAGAATACTGATAACGATGAAGTAAAAAGAGCTGTTGGAAAACTACAGAAGCTGTTGACGACTTATCGAAACCAACGAATGAATTCAGAAATGAAAATTGGGGGATATCCCAAGGTGGAAAGATACAAAGGTTATGAACTTTGACTATTACATCGTTAAAGCTCGAGTTGTGTAGTATCATCTTGGCTCTCTCGGAGAATGGCAGAATGCAAGCAGGACGGACATCGTAAAGTCTACGTAGACCAACTGGAAGTCTGTTGTGATAAATCGGGTGAGGAGGCACGGACTGTGTGCGGAACTAAAATAAAACTGATAATTTTGTACGGCTTAAATGAAGAGGTAATTGGTGACATATGACGTATAAGCTCTCTATTGGAGAAGCGCGAAATGCTCCGGAACATATCCTCAGAGCCGTGTGGTGGATGGTGTCCAATCGCCGCAACACTGTAGGACGTGCTGAGCCATACACCATGCAACCATAATCAATTCGGGAAAGGATGAGTGCTTGGTAAATACGAAGTACGGAGGTTCGATCAGCACCCCATGATGTTTTGGAGAGCACCTTCAATATATTTAATGTTTTTCACACCTTTTCCACAGATGTAAAATAAGCGGAAGGAAAGTAAACTTGCAATCGAAGATCACTCCCAAAAACCGTATTTCATTCACTACAGGGATTGGTACATTTCCAATGTTAATAATTGGATCTAAGTGGATGTTTCTCTTTCGGCAGAAGTGCACACATCGGCTCTTCTCCGGCGAGATACTGTGACCGTTGTTAT
Organism: Argiope aurantia; assembly: GCA_026543865.1. Taxonomy (NCBI): domain Eukaryota; kingdom Metazoa; phylum Arthropoda; class Arachnida; order Araneae; family Araneidae; genus Argiope; species Argiope aurantia. The sequence continues at coordinate 10,450 of JAPMOR010090477.1, read as the reverse complement.
TACACCAAGTTACCAATTTATTCACGGCATTTTGTAATTGCCGCTCGATAAGATTCATATTGCTTTCTTGATATCAAATCTGCAAATCATCAACGTAGAGACTCGCATGTACATATGAGGGCAAATAAGTTAAAATCTGGCTAAGATGAATAATAAAAAAGGTGACACTGAGGACACTTCCTTGTGGAATCCCCTCAGCTTCAATGAAATTATTTGAGTAAAAGTTCCCAATACGAACTCTAAAGGTCCGATATAATTAAAAGTTCTGTAAAAATACGGGCAGATTTCCTCTAAAACCAAAGTTAAAAATAGTTGAAAGTATGCCAAAGCGCCAAGCACGGTCATATGCTTTTTCTATATCGAAGAAAATGGAGAAAAGGTGCTTCCTTCTGACAAATGCGTTGCGTATCTGGGTTTCTAACAATGCGAGGTTATCGAAAGTAGATCTGCCTCTACAGAAACCACTCTGCAACGGAGAGATGCATCCTTGTTTCTCCAATTCATATATGAGTCGAGCATTGACCATTCGCTCAAAGGTCTTTCAAAGACAACTTGTTAGTGCAATTGGTCGGTAGTTCAGAGTATTAGAAGCTTCCTTGTCAGATTTTAAGATAGGGATCACTATAGTGTTCCTCCATTGTGAAGGATACTTCTGTTCGATCCATATTCTGTTAAATAATAACAATAGGTTCGAAAGGGAAGTTGTATTTAAATGGCGGAGCAATATTGTAGGTAATCCCATCAGGCCTGGGACTGGTATCATGGGCATGAGATAATGCTGTTTCTAGCTCAATCATCCTAAACTCGCAATTATATGGAGAAGTATTTCGATCACTAAAATTTAAATGCAACCTTTCCGCTCGGAAAAGCAAGGTTATAGGAATCAATTGCGGAGACTTGTGCAAATGTTTCGCTCAGAATGTTGGATACGTCTAATGTGTCATAATATTTCACATTTCCTCTATTTAAAACAGGGATGGAAGAGTTATGATATATACCATTAGCAGCCTTTACTTTTCTCCATAAGACTTTGCTGGAAATAGAGGATGTGATAGAGGATATGAATTGAATCCAGGATACCCTCTGACTACGAAGACGTATGAGGCTAGGTAGGGCTTTGGTTTTTTTAAACGCAACGAGGTTCTTTGTAGTAGGGTACTTACGAAATATGTTCCATAACATTTTCTGATATTTGTGACTGTCGTGACAGGCTTCATTCCACCACGGTCTTCGAAATTTCCTTAGACGTGATGGACTTTTTGGAATAGTCGAAGTTGCGGCACAGATTATAATGTCAAGGACATTTTGTACAGCTTCAGAAATATCTGTGACGTTGATTATAGACTCAGTGATATCTGCTAGTTGCGAAAAGACCTTCCAATCTGCCCGCAGGAATAGAAAACGCGGATGACAATAAGTCGCACCGCCGCTATCAGCATGGGAGACAATAATAAGAAAATGATCGCTATTATATAGATCGTTGCTAACAGTAAAGTTTAGCAACGGCAGAAGTTCGGGAGAGTGTATGGCCAAATGAAGAGTATGGAAGCTTCGTGTAGGCTCATGAAAGTATGTTTTCTCTTCGTTTTTATGTAAATAGAGACAGTTATTGGCAATAAACTGCTCAATCTGTCTCTCACGAGAATTTGTACTCTCTGAACCCCACAAAGTGCTATGTCCGTTGAAGTCGCAGTGTAAAATAAAAGGCGAAGGAAGCTGGTCCACTAGGTTATCAAGGTCTTGTTGACGAAGCACATCATGAGGAGGTAAGTAAATGCAGCAGACTGTGACTAACGTTCGTACGTGAACTTGCTCAACCACAGCCTGTAGAGAGGTATGTAAATTTAGATGTGAGCTTGCATATAAATTGAAGTGAAGTACAGACACCTCCAGAACTGTGAGATCTTGTGTCTGCATCTTTCCGAGTACAGTTATAACCGCGCAATTTAATAGGAATAATTGGTGTCAGAAAGATTTCTTGAATACCAATGCAAGCAGGATGAAATTTGTTTAGAATGGACTTGATGTCGGGAAGTTTAGTCCGAATGGCGTGACAATTCCAAGAGAGTAAGGTACCCATTAAGAGACTGGTTTAGAAGAGAAATGAGAAGAGGCAATTGTTGGAGTTCCCAGGTCTTCGCAACTCATTTCAAGCTCAGATTCATCCTCAGATGGATGCAATTTTATATCTGGGTTATTCAGCTGTCCACCAAAGATGGACGTCAGGTCCTTGTGGACCTTACCTTGTGTAGCTAGTCCCAAGGCTACGGAATTTTTTGATGTCGATTTATTTAACTTTATTGGTAGGTCGTTTTGCTTAAGCCCGTGTTTTGCAAGCTTTAGTTTCATTGATTTGCTAGATGTGACTTTACGTTTATTTGTTTCCGGTTTGCAAGTTTCAGGAGCACTTACTGGTGATTTTTCAGTGTCAGAGTCGGATGTTTTCTCAGGTGGATTGGTGTGAGGCTTACTTTTGATACAGTTTGAACATGAGCAATTCGCACAGAATTTGTTTTGGACGGCAGATGCATAGCTTAAGCCTGGTATTGGTGTTTCAGCTAAGAATTTTTGTCTAGCTTCAGGATAAGATATGCTTTATTTTATTTTAATTGTTATGATTTGCTTCTCGAGAGTCCATCGTTTGCATGCCCGTGAAAAAGATGAGTGTGCGCCATCGCAATTCACACACTTTTCTCATGCGGTACACTGCTGGCTGTCATGGCATTTCTCAGCGCAGTGGGTGCATGTGACAGTCCCTCGGCAATTTGCCTTTGAGTGGCCAAAACGCTGACACTGAAAGCATCTCAAGAGATTTGGAATATATTGGAAATTTCATATAGCATATATATATTCTGGTAGTTTAGGAGAATGGAAATATAAGATGCTTAGTATCAAGGACTTGTCCATCCCGCCGAATAGTTATGCGGCGTACATGTGTCACTCCTTGACCCTGTAATTCTTTCAATATTTCCTCAAGCGGCACATTAAACAATTCGCCGCAAGTGATCACGCCCTTTGAATAATTCAATGCTACATGTGGTTGGAAAGAAACAGGTATTGTGGCCAGCGCTTTTAACTTTAAAATTTGATGCGATTGCTTCTTAGTACTAACTTGCACCAGTAAATCCCCATAACGCATTTTTCGAATTGAGGAGACCTCGCCAACTGTTGCAGAGATAGCCTTCTGAACAAGGAAAGGCGAAACTGGGTTGAAAGATTCGTTATTGTATGATAATCGTTTAATTACAAAGAAAATGTCAAATATTGGAAGATTTTGAGAAAGTTTCATTGTTCTTTGTTCCCCACTGAAGGGAGCCTTTTTAGGAGGAGCCATACTATATTAAAAATGATTCGGGCACGACGGCACCACCCACCACGGAGCCCAACAAGGGAAGAAAGCCACCGGCTCTGGCCATTCCCAGCCTCGGCGCTTACCGTGGTGGTAGCCGGAACCTATACGCTCGGAGTTACACCCGGGAACAGTGACCACCCTTAACGCCAAGCCCAAGGAGTAACCCCTTTGCTTGATCCCTATCAGACTAGCCACTCAGGTGACTAGGTACCAGCCGATTGATACACCGGGGACCACAGAGCACTGCCCGTCTAATGGGTCTCCACGCACGGCAAACACGTGGGGTTTTTGGCTCTCCATGAGAAGCAAGAAGCAAACGGACCGGCAACAGCTTTTCATGGGGAGCTCCCTCTCTTGCCGTCGAGGGATGGAAGGATCAAGCAGATAGTAATAGGTGTAAGGGAGAGTAAACAGTAAGCGAAAGGGGTAAAGATCCCTTGGTACCTCGTGTTTGGGACGCCCGTACTTACCTAAAGAGGGTGAGCCCCTGAGGGTCTAGTTTGACGGGGAGAAAATTTGTTTATTGGCAGAATACAAAGATTAGTAGTTTGCGTTGTTTGATTTGGATATAATGGCGCAAGAGCCATGTTTGGCTAAACTGCACTAGTAAAATTTTAAAACTGAAATGTTTTTTAAAATCTATATAAATTTTGGATCAATCAGTAATGACATGATTTCAAATCTCTAGAAAACTATAAGTAATTAAAATGAGAAGGAGGTAAAACAACAAAAAATTGTTTAAAACATAAAAAAATTCAAAATGTAAATGAAAAACAATGTCAAAAGATGAAAGAAATAAGAAAATTATTGCAATCTTTTCACATGATGTTTCTTTAAATACCAGGAGTATTTAATGTGGTTTAAAATGCTTTAAAATTAACACATCGAATTGGCCTTATTTTAATTTTTTCTTAAGATAAGTTTATCAACAGATGTGGTGTTTATAAAGAGTGATAGTGGTGGTGGTTCTTGCTGTTCAACAGTTGTGGTGTCTTCAATGGTTTCATTTGGATCATAACCTATGATATCTTCCGCTATAGATGACCCGATATCATTATCAACTTTATCATCAGTACTTATCATTATCAAATTCATCATCAGTACTTATTATTATCAACTTCATCATCTTCTGTTATTTCCAGTTTACGAAACAACAGAAACTGGTGCCGAACTGATTTCATGTGTATCTTGGTGATGGGGAGATAAGATCCCCAATTCACTATGCCACCGAATGCCTACTGACTCTCTTATGGCACATGAGAAAGCCAGAAACAATTCTCGAGGAAGAACGGTACAGGAGAGTTGCAGCGAATATCTTTTCACGCGTCAAGGTTGGTTGGTTGGTTGGTTGGTTGTTGTTTATTGGCGCAAGAGCCATATTTGGCCATGCTGCGCCAAGCAAATGGTAAAAAATGAAAATAGAAGTAAAACATTAAAATATGGTTGTTACAATACATTAGTAAAAATATAAAAGCAGATAGAAATAAAAACATGTATAATATAATAATGCAATATTATAAGATAGAATTGTTTGAATGAATGATTTGAAACTAATGACCAAAATGATAAAATTATTGTTCACAATATTAAATGCAAATATAAAAATTAATAGATTTTAAAAACTTGAAAACGTTCGGGTGGTATCTCTCACCCACCAAGTCCTGCAAGGTTAATGACGATGTTTTAAAAAACTGAACACGATTTTGATTAAAAGCGGGGCATTCAATTAAAATATGATTTACAGTAAAATCCACATGACATGTTGGGCACTTTGGCACCGTCTCGCCAAAAATGAGATGGCGGTGTGTATAACGCGTATGACCTATGCGGAGACGAGTCAATTTCACATCAGTCTCGCGTATTGGGAGAACAGACCACAATCCAATAGTTGGTTTGATGGAATGCAGTTTATTTTGTGTTCGCAGGTCCCACATTAATTGCCAATTAGAGAAAATGTGTTTCGCGAAGAATTTTTTGATATCACAATAAGGAAGTCCCTGAGACAAAATATTCGTTGCTGATTTTGCCGCTGAATCTGCCATTTCGTTTCCAGAAATGCCAATGTGACTAGGGATCCAGCAAAAATTGACTTGAAATTCCTTCTTTTGCAAAAGATGCAAGGTGAATAAAATTTGTTTAGCTATCGGGTGCATCCGATTATGATAATGAGAAAGTGCTTCCAACGCACTCATGCTATCAGTATAAATAATGAATTTTCGATGAGGAGAAAGTGAAATTTTCTGTACAGCACACAAAATACCCATCAACTCAGCTGTAAATACTGAGCAACAATTATGAAGACGGTAGCTCAGTGTATCATATGGAAATACGATTCCACAACCAACATGGTCATCTGATTTTGAGCCATCCGTGAAAATTGGTATAAATGAAGAGAACCGATTGCGATGGTAGAGATAAAGCTGTTGGAAAATAATCGGAGCTGTTGATAATTTATCAAATCCAAGAAAGGGATTTAAAAAGGAAAATTGTGGAGTGTCCCAGGGCGGAAAGCATAGCATATCAGCTGATTTAATAATGATATTATCAAGATTCGAGTCATGCACAAGAATTTTGGCTCGCTCACAGAACGGGGGAATATGAGATGGACGGGCATCATACAATCTGCGGAGACCAACTGGAAGTGTAATTTCAGATACGGGATGTCCTGGTAGAGATATAGTTCGAAAATGATAAAAAGCGGACAATTTTTTACGTCTTAAGTTAAGGGGTAATTGGTGACAAATAACGTGTAGGCTTTCAACTGGAGAAGTGCGAAATGCTCCCGAGCAGATTCGCAAAGCAGAGTGGTGCACAGTATCCAGTCGCCGTAAAACGGAATCTCGAGCAGAACCATATACCATACACCCATAGTCTATGCGGGAAAGTATGATTGCTTCATATATACGGAGTAAGGAGGTTCGATCGGCACCCCAAGATGTTCTGGAGAGTACCTTCAAAATATTCAAGGACTTCTCGCACTTCTTTCGCAGTTGAAGAACATGCGGAAGGAAAGTAAGTCTACGATCGAAAATCACTCCCAAAAACCGTATTTCATCCACAACTGGAATAGGTATATTTTGTATGTGTATAACAGGATCTAAATGCATAATTCTCTTCCGGCAAAAGTGTACGCATCTACTCTTATCCGGAGAAATTGTGTACCCGTTATTGTTGCACCAAATTACCAGTTTATTAACAGCATTTTGTAGCTGTCGCTCAATGAGACTCATATTGCTTCCTTGACATGATATCTGTAGGTCATCAACATACAGGCTTCCATGAACAGATTGTGGCAAATGATTCAAAATTTGGCTTATATGAACTATAAAAAGCGTGACACTAAGGACACTTCCCTGAGGAACACCCTCAGCTTGGATAAAAGCATCAGAATAGAAATTCGCGACACGAACTCGAAACGTACGATAGGATAAAAATTTAGATAAAAATATAGGCAAATGTCCTCTAAAACCATATTTATAAAGAGTAGAAAGTATGCCATAGCGCCATGCATGGTCGTATGCCTTTTCGATATCAAAGAAAATAGAGACTAGGTGATTTCTCCTTACAAATGCGTTGCGTATTTGGGTTTCCAAAAGAATGAGGTTATCAAAGGTAGAACGACCTCTACGGAAACCGCTTTGCAACGGGGAAAGGATTCTTTGTTTCTCTAATTCATAGATGAGGCGGGCATTCACCATGCGTTCTAGAGTTTTGCACACGCAACTGGTTAAAGCAATTGGCCTGTAGTGCAGAGGGTTTTCAGGAGTTTTGCCAGGTTTTAGGATTGGAATCACAATAGCTTCGTGCCATTGTGAAGGGTATTTCTGCTCAGTCCATATTCTGTTAAATAATATCAACAGATTGGAAAGGGAAATGGTATTCAAATGGCGAAGCATGTTATATGTGATTCCATCTGGCCCTGGACTGGTATCATGGGCTTGAGACAAGGCCGTTTCTAGCTCAAACATCTGAAATTCAGAGTTATACGGGAAAGTATTCTTGTCGTGGAACCGCAAGGGCAAACGTTCCGCACGTTTCTTAATTGCTTGAAAATCAGGGTTGTAAGATTCAATTGCGGAAACTTTTTCAAAAGCTTTGCCGAGAATATTAGCTATGTCTAATGGGTCAGAATACGTTACATTTCCAATTTTTAATACAGGAAAGTACGATTCCCGATAAATACCATTTGCGGCATTGACTTTTTTCCACAAAATCTTACTGGAAATACAGGGTGTGATAGAGGAAACAAAGGACTTCCAAGATTCCCTCTGACTACGGCGTCGAATGCGCCGAGCATAGGCTTTGGCACGTTTAAAAGCAAGAAGGTTTTCCGTCGTTGGGTACCTCCTGAACATGTTCCAACACTTTTTCTGTTTTTTATAACTGTCGCGACATGCGTCATTCCACCACGGTTTACGAAATCGCCTTAGACGTGGTGAACTTTTTGGGATACTCTTATTAGCGGCGTTCATTATAACATCGGTGACATGTTGTAAAGCTTCGGAAACGTCTACACCACTAACCATGTCCTCAGTGATAACTGCCAATTGTGAGAATGCATCCCAATCTCCCCGATCGAATAGAAAATGTGGAGTGCGAAGAACAGAATTTTCTCTGTCAATATGGGAAACAATAATAGGGAAGTGGTCACTATTATATAATTCCTCACAAACTTGAAAGTTTATCAAAGGCAGAAGTTCAGGAGAGCATATGGCTAGATCAAGACTATGAAAGCTACGTGTAGGCTCATGGAAATATGTTTTTTCCTCATTATTGAGCAGGCAGAGACAGTTATTGGAAATAAATTGTTCTATCTGCCGCCCACGAGAGTTTGTACAATCAGAACCCCACAACGTGCTATGTCCGTTGAAGTCACCAAATAAAATGAAAGGCGAAGGAAGCTGGTCCACTAGGTCGTCAAGATCATGTTGACGAATAACATCATGAGGCGGTAAGTAAATGGAGCAGACTGTGACCAAAGTTCGTACGTGAACTTGCACAGCCACAGCCTGCAGAGAAGTATCTAATTGAAGAGATGTGCTCGGATATAAATTTGAAGTAAAGATACAGACACCACCAGAAGCTCGAGATTCTGTGTCTGTATCTTTCCGAATACAGTTATAGCCTCGAATTTTGATAGGGATGTTAGGTGTCAAGAAAGTTTCTTGAACACCGAAGCAGATGGGATGAAAATTGTTTAAAATAGATTTGATGTCAGAAATTTTGGACCTAATGCCGCGACAATTCCAAGAGAGGAAAGTACCCATTAAGGAAGCCTTTTAACAAGAGAAGTTCTGGGGACAATGTTTGGAGGTTGCGTAGTATCGCAACTCATTTCAAATTCATCCTCCTCAGATGGGTGAAGTGAGATAATTTCAGGATTTTTCGGTGCGCCGCCAAAAATAGACGTTAAGTCTTTATGAGCAACACCTTTGTTCGCAAGTCCCAGAGCTACGGAACTTCGTAAAGTTGCTTTTTTTATTTTAGTAGACAAATCCTTGGAGACCAGGCCACGTTTGGAGAGCCTTAGCTTCAGAGCTTTATTTGATTTTGGTTTTGGTTTATTAGCTACAGCTTTACTCTCTTCAGGAGTACTAGTCAAAGATACCTCAGTGTCAGAATCGGAAATATTTTCCTGGGTTTTTGCTTTAATGACTGTTTTTGTGCAGTTTGAGCAACTACAGTTCTTACAAAAATTCTTTTGCACAACGGATGCATAGCTCACACCAGGTTTCGGTGTTGATGCCAAAATTTTCCGTCTGGCTTCAGGATAAGATATGTCCTCTTTAAATTTAAGACTTGTAATTTGCTTTTCTAGCTGCCAGCGTTCACATGTTTTAGAATATGAGGCATGCAACCACTGTAATTTACGCACTTTTCTTGCGCCTTGCACTGCTGGCCGTCGTGTCCTTTCTCAGAACAGCGTGCGCAAGTGAGTGTTCCACGACAGTTAATTTTGGAATGTCCAAAACGCTGACACTGAAAGCATCTTAAAGGATTAGGTATGTATTGCCGAACTGGCAATCTTATATACCCCGCATATATGCACTCAGGTAATTTTGTAGCATGGAAAGTTAAAATAAAGTGTTTCGTTGGTAAAATTTGCTCATCTCGCCGAATGGTAATTTGGCGCACGTGCGTTACACCTTGCGGTTTCAGTTCGTGAATTATTTCCTCTATAGGAACATTGAACAGTTCTCCGCATGTAATCACACCCTTGGTATAATTCAATGAATTGTGAGGGGTGACTGTTACAGGGAACGTTGCCAAAGCTTTCATTTTAATGATTTGCTGGGCCTGCTTTTTCGTGCAAACTTCCACCAGCAAATCACCTGAACGCATCTTTCTGATAGAGGACACTTCGCCAACAGTTGCTGAGATAGCTTTCTGTACAAGAAATGGGGAGACAGAATTAAAAGTTTCATTTTTTTCTGATATGCGTTTTATAATGAAAAAAGAATCGAATTGATGAACATTGGTAATGGATTTGAAGTTATTTTTATGCCCACTGAAGGGAGATTTTTTGGAGGAGCCCATACGATATTAAATAAAATTCAGGCCCGACGGCACCGCCCACCACGGAGCCCAACAAGGGAAGGCAATTACCGGCTCTGGTAGTTTCCAGCCTCGGCATACACCTTAGTGCTAGCCAGAACCTATACGCTCGGAGTTACCCCCGGGGACAGTGATCACCCTTAACGCCAAGCCCAAGGAGTAACCCCTTCGCTTGATCCCTAGCAGACTAGCCACTCAGGTTACTAGGTACAAGCCTATTGATACACCGGGGACCACAGTGCACCACCCGTCTAATGGGTCGCCACGCACGGCAAACACGTGGGGGTATTTGCTGTCCATGAGAAGCAGGAAGCAAACAGAGCGGCGACAGCTTCTCATAGAGAGCTCCCTCGCCTACCCTCGAGGGAAAGAAAAAAAAAAGGTGACAGCAGAAGGCGCAGAAGAGAGTAAACCTAAAGGGAGTAAAGATCCCTGGGTACCTCGGGATTGGGACACCCGTACTCACCTATAGTAGGTGAGCCCCTGAGGGGTTCACGCGTCAAGATCCACTCCATGGTAAATCATATTCATAAATACCAAGAC
>JAPMOR010090470.1:96464-167922 GCA_026543865.1 Argiope aurantia | reverse complement strand
ATATAAATTATATAATAAATATTTGTAAGCTTCCGCAAAAGAATGAAAGAATTTGTATTAAGTTTCGATAAAATACCACTACAGTAGTAGCATTTATTTTTTGCAGTTTATATTTAGTCCTTGATAATTAATTGAGGATAGATTTGAAGTTCTTGTCGAACTGAGTATTGACCCTATTTTACGGCAATTGTTATTTGACCGGTTCATGCAACTGGCAATCGAGTATATCAGAGAAAATTCCCATGACTTCCGCAGTCATTAAACATGCAAAATGTAAAACAACAGAAAAGAAAATAATAATACAATTTCAGTTCGAAAGTCTTCAACCTTTCGCTTTTGCTGAAGCTATTACCAAACTGTTTATACGAGTTCGAAATGGTCCTGGGTAATCTGCACAGAGAAGCCGCGACTTACCCCAATTTGATCGAAAACGTTTCATCACAGGACGGAATTCAGCTTGCACGAGTGATGGTAGTAGAAATTTGGAGAGAGAAGTAGTAGCTTGGATTGAAGAGGGAATGGTTGTCCTATTATAGTTGTGATCAATTTATTAAATGCAGTATCTTTTTTTTTTAATGATGAAAAACGTTTTCTATTCGTTACAATATTGAAAATTTTACCAAATGCGTCACCGGCAGATGGCGCTGCAAATGAAATTTAACTATAAACGCACTGCAAGACTATAAGCAGTCGGCAGCGTCATAACTATTATAAAATGTTCTAATTATGCTTTCTTTTCAAAGATATATACTTAAAACAGATCCAAGTAAATAAATGTATCATATAATGTAGCCCACTTAGAAGATCAGTCCTGGATTAGTAGTTAGGCGAAATCTGTAGAAATTAAAACTGCGAAGAATATTCAGAATAGAAAATAGAAACCGAAACATCAGTCAGAACATTTTTATTACAATTACAATAAACGGAATCATTAAATAAAAAAAGGAAAAGATGCACTTTTTTTCAACCTTGAGCGCCATCTGTCAGCAATTTGAATGTAGTTTAATATCAACTTGCTAACGGTAATGAAGACTAGACATTTTGTCTTTGATTTTCAATAAATTTTAAGGAATTGGACCTTCATCTCTATGAGTAAAAAAAAAATAAAATTAAAGAACCTTAGCATTTTAAACTTTTTAAACAAATTAACATATTCTTCATAAAGCTGGGCATCAAACTCGTTTGGGAAATAGAAGTCCATTAATAAGTCAAATTTAAAAAGAAAATCGGATTACTAGTATTGCATTTTCTGCCACATCATTTTTAACATAACAGAAAACAAAGTTCAAAATTATTTTTTAATAATTATTTTAGTTGAAAATTTATTTATTTATAGCAAATGGCAAACTTCTATTATCGTGCTTATTTCTTTTCAGTTTTTATTCTTCGCAAATTGCTCAAGTCAAGAGGAATGCCTTATTGATGTTTATGTTTAAAAAAGTACATAAATATTCGCTAATCAACTTTCCCCCCCTTCCATTAATCTTTCCTTAAAGCTCTCCATTATTTATTAGCTTATTTTGTGATCTCAAGAAAAGGGAACATAGCTTTTGAAAAGGAATGAACAATTATGTCTGAGAAATGAAACGAAAAATTATGAAATAAACCAATATGTCAGCCATTACAATAAAATACACAAAAAATTGCATTGCTTTGACTAATTTACCACTATTATAGCTATGACATTTACTAATAATTTATAAAGTGCTCTATTTCCATTCTTTCATTAAGCGTAGGTATTGAAGTGCTGGCAGAACTGAGTATTGACCGTCCTATACGGCAATTGTGTTGCCCGGCTTTATACAACCGGCAATTGTGTAATTACAATAAGGGCAGAATGTTAGTGTTCATTCTCTGATCCACACTTAACTTGAAAACAATAGAAAAATAAAAAATAATAATAAAACTTCGGTAGCCAAGCCTTCAAACTTACGCTTTTTTATACTACTTTGAAGTGATTGTTATGAACATTATTATGGCATGACTCCTTTTTTACAACAGAGAAGGAGAACTCTACTTCTCTGTGTTTCTTACAAGATTTAAAAGAAAATAACGCCAATATTTTTTTTCAGTGAAATGAAGTTTTATTCTACAAAAAGAATTTGTTTATAAAGCCGTTGCCACAAAAATTAAGATAATTCAAAGAAAGAAAATCACAAAAGTTCTAGCACGTTTCCTCGCTCACTTGGTTTATCGCAAAATACAAAAAGATTTTTCACCTCTGGTGAATTCATTTCGCCCTACAACAATCAAAATTCTGTCAAACAAAACTCTATACACAGAGAAGGAAAAACTCTTCAACATGGTGCAGCTTGTAGCAGCGATCGGAACTAACAGGAAATATGTCATTCTGACGTAACGTACGTAACTCTGCCTTTAATTCACTGTCGTGCCAAATAATGTAAATATGCTTTTGGTTATTGACGAATATTATAAAATTCAAGAATACAAAATTTTCTACGATGCATTTTTAATATTCCTGCCCAGTAGTTCTGAAATAGTATTTTTATTAATAACATTTTCACATACTTTCTTTAATTCAAAAATTAATAGTAGTTTCGGAATATTAATTGATGCAAAAGAAATAATGTAATCATTCTCTTGTAGTGTACCTGTAATTTCAAAAATTATATTTATTAGCACGTTTAATGATTTTTTTTTCTTTTTGTAAAAAAATAATAAAGATACATTTACTATTTCTCAAAAAGTGTTTTCATATTATAACCACTTTTATTGATTAAGTTAATATACTAACTCAGCATATTTTTTTAAATTGAAACAATAATTAGTTTTTAATAAATTTACGTTCACTTTAAGCTAAAAAAAAGTGTTAAAATCATTTTTGAAGTTCAATATTTATTAAATTTCTAAGTATTTTAATGTGTTGTTGATATTTAATTTAAAAGTGATTAAAATTTATAATATTCGTAATCAAGTTTCTAAAATTATTTACTTTCGTTTATTGAAACGTATGTTTTTTTAAAAAGAAATTCCGATAATATTCTTTTCAGAATCTTATTTGATAAACATTAAAGTTATCTTTTAATTTATATGATTTTTTTATGTATCGAATCTAACTGACTTATTAAAAAATAACCCAGATCTGAAAATGAATGTACTCGCTTTAGCAACTGTATCTGTGTGTTAGGGAGGGGAGATGCCATTCAGTATATTGAGGACATTAATGAATGCTGTTTTGTGGGTCTTTGTAAAACGCAAGAAAAATATTTATTGAATCGTGGGGAGCTCAGAGATTTGGGATTTGGTTAAATATCTTTTATAGATTCTATCCTCGGTCGAAGACAAACCAACTGATTAAATTTAGCTTCTTTTTTTTTCTGGTACGTATTTTTTTTTCTCTCCCTATTGAAATGGCCATTTCGGGTATAAAGCTGGTCAAGTAAAATTTCTGTTATACACGACATACACTTAGTCCTGCAAGCACTTCATTCCTTAAGTCTCATATTTCATGGAGAAGGCAAATCTGGTTGCATGGTAAGATTGTGAATGAACGTAATAGTCAATGACAACACACCCTGCTTACACGATTTAGTTCTGTGGTAAGAGAGGGATTGGCTGTATCCCCGCCTCGCCCCCCCAAAATGTTAAAGCTTTGATAGATGAAATTTGATCCAAAGTTTAATCATCAAGGGTGCAAATATATGCTAAATTTTCAACCAAATATGTCCAAAGATTATTCGTTTGCCATTGTAAATATGAAGGCATATGTAAAGGTGTTAGCTTTAAAATATAATTGAAGAATGATATTTGGAATAAGATTTTGTATATAAATATTTATATATGTGTCGAAATTTGGTTCCTAGAAAGAAAAAATATAATATTCAAAATACAAATAAAGTTTCCTTCATTTTATCACTAAGCATAAAACATGCTATATTTCGTTTTTACACTCTAAAATCTGTGGAATCAAAGTGGAGAGACTTTTAGACTTTCCCGTGAGGTTCGAGACATTACTTGTTGAACATTGATTCGAGCTTTCAACAATGAAAGATTCCACTCCGCTGTTTCATTTTATGCCTGCTTCTTTATTTTTTGTTTGGTCCTCCCCCCCTTTCTTTGGCTGTTTTTAGCTTCTTTTGCATTGAGTACACACGCATATAAAAAGTATTTTTTGAATAGTTAGTCCTTTGATAACTATTTAAATTCTATTTTTTTTTAATTTTAATTATGAGTTTTTTACCAGTGTAACGCTACTTTTGGCACACACCTAATCATCATCAGAATACTTCGGGAGGCAGATGTTGGGAACTGGAAATCAGAGAATCTGTTAATTTAAATCTTATCTTAAAGTTATTATTATAAACCATTGAAATAATCGAATTTGGCCGCCGATTGAATGTTTGTAGAATAGGGTTGAATGCGGAGGAAAGAGGCGACCGATGCGTATTGTTATTTTTTCACTCTTTTATTATATTTTTTATAGAATTTACATTAAAAAAACAAACGTCTTTATCCTCTAAAATATTAAATAAAATATCTGCGAGCGCCAGAAATATCTATATCCCTATCCGTTACGCCACTGAGCAAGATTTGACATCGCTGTCGTCAATTTAGCCTGTGTTTTGAAAATATTTGATATAAATGCACATAAGGTGATAATGAATCAGATGTGCCATTTTTAGGCCTGTCATTGGGCAGTTGGTTAAGAAATTTATAAGACTGATGAAAACCTATACAAGTTGTTATTTCCATAGACTGTTTTGATTACTTATCGTGGGAAAAAAAATTAGAGCATCTGTATTATAGATGAGTGGGGTGGTAGGATAATATGGAGAAGATTTGGTTTCTCGGATAAATATTTTACTGCGTATTTAAAAAGAGAGAGAGAGAATTTTTTTTTCAAACGTTGTTTTATCGGCAATAAAATTTGGTTTGTGTTTTAAATGCATCTAGTGAAAATAGATACATTTAAACTACTGCTGTCACCCTCTCTTGCAGTGTAGCCATTCTAAGAAAAGTTTTAATAAAATGATATGAATTCGACATATACCAACGGAGTAAGAAAAATTTGTTAATGGGGTCCTGTGACCTAAAAGTCACGTGTCACGAACTTATGCGCATGGCATTTAAGTTTTCATCCGCAACGCTTTCGTCGATGAGTCTGCCATTAACGTCCTCCACCAAGTATGAAGCGGATTTTTTGTTTACATTTGAAGTTATAATTTTGAGTCATTTTCTTTCCTCTTATTATATGTTAAAGGATGAAATACTGGTGTGCTGCTGGATGCTTTAATGGAAACACAAGAGTGAATGTTATGATAAAATGTTTCGTTAGTTTCCTTTCAACAATCCTGACTTGGAATTAAAGATTTTGAGCTTTCTTCGAAGGCGGTGATATGCTCCGATTATTTTGAAGAATTCATTCAATGTGTGCCCATTTATTAAATATAAAAAACTGAAATCCAGAGCTGTTCCAGTAATTTTTTAGAAAAATCCTTCGAAGAAAAAGAAATCGGAAAGCGATTTGCCATCAAAAACAATCAAACAAAATCGTGAATGCATTTACTTTATTGACATTTGATGAAATTTCTGATAATTCTGAATATGCTTAAAAGGTTTTTAAATGTTTACATGAATATTGTACATTTTAGGTGCAAAATCCTATCTAAATTTAATTAATGTAAATAAGCAAACTCCTGTTGCAAAAAAATATCACTCCTAACTTAAAATCAACAACTGATATAATGCTAAATTTGGGTGGAAGTGAATAAAAAGATTTATTTAATAAGTGAATCCTTTGCTAACTATTGAAAATCCAATTTTCACGACTGTTATCATCATTTATAATTGATGTTAATTTGATAAATTGAAAGAGTGAACCAGATATGCTACCATTATACTGTGGTAGCATATCTGACAAGGAACTTTTTATTAAAAGACATCTGATGGATGTATTAGAACCAAATGATGTTGTGATGGCAGATAAAGGTTTCCAAATTGAATTAGAACTACATATAATAGGATATAAATTGAAATATCCTAAATTTTTAAACGACTATTCAGTTTAATATTACTGAAAGAATCGATAACTCCAAGGTATCCAGTGTAGAAGTTACAGTAAAAAGTGCTATTTCAAAAATTAAAATGTACAAATATTTTGTAGGGGCTCTCCCTTATATATGTTTATATAATGCCAATTCAGTATTTTTTTATTACTTGCATGTTGTGTAACTTTATATATTTTTTATTTCCAACTTCACTGCTACATGAATGTTTCACTCTTTTTTTTTTTTTTTTTTTTCTATTTCTTAAACATAACGATTTTGAATCATAAAACTCTGTAAAAGCATAAAAGTGTTTTTTCCAACTCCTCTTTATATCCTATTTAACTTATATATCATGACCTAATTTTTGTTTATTAAATTTACTCTATTGTATGTTTTTGTTTTATTTTACGATATTCATTCAATGTAATTTTTTATCTTTAGCATTTTAAAATACAATACAGAAATGTTCTGCTTTAAAAGTATATTGCTCAGCATTATGTTTTTATTGGTGTCTTTTAAAAAAAACTGCTGTTTAGTATCTAAGATGTTTCTGTAAAATAAAACTGATTTCATCATTTACTTTGACATTAATATCATGCTATGTTTATATTCATTGTGCCTAGAAAAACAAATGTTGATAAAAAAAGTTTATGAGTTTTTTTTAATAGGTGAGTACATTGAAACATCCATTTTATCATATTTTTTCAAATAATTATCATATGTATCGTATTTTATCTATTTTTTTATTATTTTTTGTAATGTGTAAATAAAAATTATGAAGATGTTTTGTTTATTTGTCCTTTAATGATTTCTACAAATTAAAATGAAATAACTTATTCATAAGTTGAATAGATAAAAAAATGGGGTCTATACCTTTCATATTTCATAATTTGAAATTATAAACATAATTTATTCAATATATACAAATTTGAGTTTCATGTTCTTTCCACTGAGCGAACTAAAAACATCAAAGTCTCAATTTTAATAAAAATCATTGCTGGAGAAAAAAAGTAATAATTTTATTAATAAGCTTCAAAATCTTAACTCATCTAAGAGTAATAATTACTTAAAAAATATATTCATAAAATTCAACATTAAATAATATATAAAAATGTAATTTTTCAAAAACACTGCCATAGCCATTTGTCAAAATGTATCATTTGAACAAAAAAAAAAAAAAAAAGGATACGGGAAAGTAAAGAATAAAACAACACCAAATTAATTAAAAAGCGATATTAATTAATTATGCAAAAACAATAATTACATTGAAAATACTAATTAAAATTTTAATATAAAAAATAAAATTACATTACTACGAAAATTTGGAGAAAATAATTCAAAATATTAATTTCTTTAAAAAAAAATCAAAAGTTTTTAATAATTATTCGGCTAGCGTAACGTTCAACTTCACTGTTCTTATCAACGTTATCGGCAGACATCCAGACATGCGCAGAAAAATTTAAAATTGAATAGAAGCGGTTTGTTTGATACCTGACACGTGACCGTGAATTGACCCCATTGAAATTAAATTCCTTCAAATATAAAATGATTATTTTTATTATCAAACTCGTTAAACTACATTATTTTACTAACAGAATATTGCAATCACAGTTTGACAATCAAAAGATAATATACAGTATATGGAATGGTATATATACAAGGAATATTCAGAAACTAAGTTCCGTTATATAATTAAAACTGGCAGGAGTGGTTTCCCCAACACTTTCTCGTATATACTCTAATAAAAGTGTTGTTCAAGAGAACGCCTTGCATAGCACAGACATACAATAGTTACGAAATATTAACCTTTGGCGTGAATTTAGCATTTTTTACTGAATCTATCGTGTTATTCTTGGCGAATTTTGTTGGCGATTAATCCCCGGCATGCCATTAATAGTATTAGAAAATAAAATTTAAATGACAGACACATTTTCTCCAACCGATTGAAATAAAAATTTGACATAAAGCTGCACTAGTCACAAAATCACATTTTGATATATTTAAATCACTAAGACTTTGAATTATTGCGTTTGCATGTTTATGAAAGTACAAACCGATATATAATCAAGCACTTGTTGCAATTAACTCAAAATTGGACAGGTCTACACTATAGCGGGTAAATCTGTGTACCTATCTAGTTTTCTCCGTGTAGTTATCATTTAGATTATATTCGAAGAGCTGGACAGACAGACTTCAGAGCGGCTTTTTCTCAAAATTTGATAGAAATGTACAAATTTCGTAAAAAGATGGTATACCATATTTCATCCGTTTAGGTCAAAGCGTTTTAGAGTTATCTTTAACACAAATAGGCAGACGGGCATTTCCCAAAAATGTGTTTTTTGAACTCAAAGTCTAAAACTGGAGATACGCCAAAATCACGATTTCGGTGTTTTTGACGATTACTATACTTTCTAAATACTACTTATACGAGAAAGTAAAAAAGGAAGCTATTATTTTTTTTTAAAAAAAATCACATTTTTATTGCGTAATGAAATGCAATACCTAAGTTGTTTTTCAGTGTAATTGCCATCGTTGTTGAAGCATTTATCTTACCTAGGTCTGAGTCCTGGTATATGGTATCTGATATATGAATCCTGGTATATGATATCTACCATACCATACCTAGTATGGTATATATCATAGAAAAATATCACAGGCGATGATGCAGAAGTGAACAGGAAATGTGAAGAAAATGGATTAGAAGTGTCGTAATGGCGCATCTTTGATTCTTCTTAATCTTCTTTGAAGAAATCATTATCAATCAGATAACTACTATCCGCCCACATTTTTCCTCATGGTGAATACTCTCATCTCCTTCACTAACTTTACACCCACCTCCTTATTACTGAATCACTCACCGATTTCTGCCCTTTAACTACACAAATTTGTCTGTGAATGTCAATTGGTTTTGTGTTCCTAGCGTTAAGAAAGCGGATGATGTAATGTAATCAGCATGCGGAAAATTTAAGTTTTTTTTTTTTTTTTTTTAGGTGCTCAACGTGCAGCCGACACAATGCTCAGGAATTTAAAAATGATTTCTACTATCACTATAGCTGCAAAAATTGAAAACCAAACTTAGTTTTTCGATACTTCTCATAGATATAAAAAGGAAAAAGGTAGAAACATACCAACATTTTTTTCTTCTTATCTAAAACAAATAAGTGAAACAGCTAGTGTTTCAGATATGAATGATAATCCTATCAATGTATTCATAAAAACCAAAAAATCCATAAAAAATGAGTATGAGAGGGTGGATGCAGGAGATGTGTTATTTCTTTACTACACAATGTGTAAAATATTATGTACATTTTTAATCAAAACAAAACAGATGACCCAGAAAGTAAATATAAAATCAACATCGAAAAAAAACCAGCAAAAAAATAATAATGAAGACACCAAACATATAACTCTGAAAGATACCAATTCTTCCACATTGTGTTTCATCCCACTACAGAATACAATCTTCAAAAGTGACATAGCACGAATTCTGAAATGAAGGCTACAATCCTTAAGGGAAGTTTAAATAAAACGCGCATTTTGTAAAGGGTACCCCTCCCCCCTCTTTTGCAGCTGTGTTTTACTGTTTTATGAATAATGGGCCAATTTTGAAAAAGCGAATTCTCTCATCTCCTACATTAAAATCGAAGAATTCGATTTCTTTTTTTTTATGGTTCTTAAAGGCTTGTAAAAAGCTATACAATCATATATGATAACCCCAATTGTTCCATGTTTTTTTTTTTCTTTGAAGGACTTCAAAGACATATGCATTCACATACAATAGCCACGATCTCTTGAGCGCCATTTACATTGTGTTGGAAATCTGTAATCCCATATTTTGCTTTACCAGATGCAAACAGTTTTTACCAGAAATTGAACAATATTAATAATTAATAGTTAAGAGTGATAGAATTTAATTTAAAATGCTGGAGAAAAATTGTGAAAGAAAGAAAAAGAAATAAGATTTTTTGCAACTAAATAATACGGAATTAATAAACGAAAGTAAAAAAAAAAAATCAAAGTATAGCGAGTTCAAGGATCTTCATACATCATCTGAAAGTAGTTGGCAAGTTCTTCGGAAAGAATAAATATATTTGCCACTACGTCTTCTGCATTTTGGCAGAACCTCTTTGACATCAAGAATTTATTTGAGATTTTCTTAAATCTCTTAGTAATTTGGTTCGGTTTTCGGATTTCCTTAAAGATTTTTATAAAATGGTGCTTTTCGTTACTCGTAGCGCCATCTCTTGGACTTTATTGGAGATAAGTGTTTCTTCTATGCCTTCGACACCGTTTTTTTTATTGTTTTTTTCCTCTTTCTTTCGTTTGCTCTCCCTCCCCCTTTAAAAGTAAAAAGCATAAGTTTTTTTTTTTCCCCCATTGATGACTACAGTCCTTAAATATGGGAATTTAGGACACACATAGAAAGATGCTGTATGCTGTCCGCTATAGTTAACCCATTGTTTTTTGGAACAGAAAGGCAGTGTCGTAGCTGTTATAAAATATTCTAACTATAGGTTAAATTTTCAAAGATATGCACTTAAAAAAGAACCTAATAATCTAATGTATGGTATAGCGTATCCCATTTAGATCACTCCAAGGTTAGTGGTTCAAGGACAAAATCTGTTGAATTAAAAACTGCGAAAAATATTCAAAATAGCGAATAGTAATCGAAACATTATTCGGGACATTTATATAAAACGAACATTTTTAGGACAATCACAATAAAAGAAATCTTTAAATATAAAAGAGGAAAAGATGCATTGTTTCTTTTTTATTTTTCAGACTTGAACGTCATCGGTTGGCATTTTAAATGTAGTTTAATATCAACTTGCATTCGGTAATGAAGGGTTGGCATTTTGTCTTCGATTTTCAATAAATTTTAAAGAATTGGACATTCACCGTCTCTTCTAAAGATTCTTCGATTATAATTTTTTTATTATAATATTTAAATATATATCGTTAGAGATGCTGTATAAATCTTCGCAAACTAGAGGAAAACGATTCTGCTTTTAAAAAAAAACTGTACAAAATTCTCTTATTCAACTTTTTTTTTCTTCTTTATTTGCTTTCTGTCTTTTATTAGTTTTCATTAATCTTTCTTTTTCCCTTGCCTTTCCTTGTTATTATTTATGCATCGCCATTTTTTTATCACTTCTTTAACATCTGGGTGATTTTGGAGTTTTTATTTTCTTATTTTTTATGTTTCTATTAAGTCAATGGTGAATCCTTAAGAGGAGATAAGATTTTTGAGGGTGCATGAATGAAGTACAAACCAAGATAAATCTAGCAAGTTGCAACTTCTAATTTGCCTTATGAGTTTCTTACAACCAGATCTATAGCAAAGTTTTCATCATTTATGTTTATTTATTAAAAGAAATATCACTATGAGTAAAAAAAATTAAAACACCTTGGAATTTTAATTTTTTTAAAAAAAAATTAACGTTTCTTTCATAAAGTTTGGCATTAAACTCGATAGTCAAAATTAAATCAAATGTAGCCATTAAATCAAATGTAAAGAGAAGCCCGAATGTCTAGCATTGCATCTTCTGCCATCTCATTTCGCACATAACAGCAATCGAGAGAACAGTGTTAAATTGACTTTAAGTTCAAAATGACTCCTTTTTTTATAATTATTATAGTTGAAAATTAATTTACTTAAAACAAATGGAAAAATTCTGTTATCGTGCTTACTTCGTTTCAGTTTTTATTCTTCGCAAATTGCTCAAGGCAAGAGAAACGCTAGTGTCATTATTGGATTTTTGATGTTTATGTTAAAAAAGGTACATAAATATTCGCTAATCAACTTTTTTCCCCTCCCATTAATCTTTCTCTAAAGCTCTTCATTATTTATTTAGCTTTAGTTTATTTTGTGATCTCAAGAAAAGGGAACATAGTTTTTGAAAAGGAATGAACAATTATGTCTGAGAAATGAAACGAAAAAGTATGAAATAATCCAATATGTCAGCAGCAATAACACACACAAAAAAATTACATTGCTTTGATTACTCTACCACTACAATAGATATGACATTTACTTGTAATTTATAAAGTGCCCTGTTGTACATGATGTTCTAAGCGTAGGGATTGAAGTGCTGGCAGAACTGAGTATAGACCGTCTTATACGGCAATTGTATTGACCGGCTTTATGCAACCGGCAATTGATTACTACAGAAATGGCCGTGTGCTCATTGTCTGCTCCACTAAACTTAAAAAACAATAGAAAATATATAAAAAAAAAATAGAACTTCGGTTGCCAAGTCTTCAACCTTACGCTTTTTTTTTATATACTTTGAAATGACTGATTTTAGCATTATTATGAATTTCTTTCTAGAAATTGAACCAATTTCTTAAGCTTCAAAATAACTCCTTTCTAATCAGGTTTAAAAGAACATGACGCCAATGTCTTTTCCACTCAATTGAATTCTTCTAAAAAATAATTTGTTTACAAAGCCGTTCCCACAAAAATTAAGATAAATAAATGAAAGAAAATTATAATAGTTCTAGCGCGTTTCCTCGCTTACTTGGTTTATCATACAAATTAGGCAAATTGTACAGACTAACTGTATGGGAAAGAATACCGACGTGCTCTGATTGGTCGATTTCTTCCTTTTCTATTCTGTAGCTACAATAACCTTACGTGCTGTTTAGTTAGTTTTAATAGGGAATCTTTCTTCTGCTCATTCGCAAAACGGAGAAATTAAATCTTCCAGAAAAATACGATTACTACAATACAATACAAGTATAATATAATTGAGATTGATGAGAAGAGAGCTATTTTTCATATTTCTGATAATATAAATAAAAAATTAGCACAGGTAATTTTTTAGTGAAGTTACTAAAATAAGACTTGGAAATAAAGCTTTTATTTTAAGGATTTATTAAAATTATTCTAGGATTAAGGCAATTTATTATTCAATTTTCATGTTAAAAGTATTACCATAAAATGTCTATATGCAAATATATTGTATTTTTTAATATATAGAGATGACATTAAACGGTATAGAAATCATTACAGTTCTTATTGAATATGCATGTAAAATAAAATAACACAAGATGAGATTTATTTTTTAATTTCATGTTAAAATTATTACACTAAGATGTGTATCTGTAAATATGCTATATTTATTAAGATATTTTGATGAAATTAAACAGTATAGAAATCATTTCAATTCACACTGAATATGCATGTAAAATAAATTAACACAAGAAGAGATATTGAATCAAGAGAGATTCAAAATAAATGAAGTGAGAATCAAACTATTACTTTTGCTGATTTTTTTTTCAATTTAAAGATAATATTAAAAATTATCTATGTTTATCTGAAAACAAAATAAATAATTTTATGAAAAAAAAGAGTTTAAATTAAAATAAAATTCTTACTTTTGGTGATTAAAAATCTACTTCCTTTATAAATTGATATTCTAAAATATGAAACATTGATGGTATATATCAAGAAACAGATAGCAGATAAATGATGTAAAGTGGTGAGCACTAGCTGCTTGTCAAATATTTCAACTATGTTATCGAAAAAAAAAATCATAATATTTCTGACTTATCTTGCAATGAAAAAACAACATTCGCAATGGTTACATTTTTAAAAGAATTTACTGGAGATTTTTGACTTTTACTTTTTAGCTCTAAAATTTTAGGAAGTTCCTTTTCAACAAATGGGAATTTTAATTGAACTCTGTTTAGTTATTAACTTAATAACAAGATTTATAAATATATAAATAATTTATACATCTCTTGTGAGTACTTATTTCTTGTA
The DNA here is from genome assembly GCA_026543865.1 of Argiope aurantia. Lineage (NCBI taxonomy): Eukaryota > Metazoa > Arthropoda > Arachnida > Araneae > Araneidae > Argiope > Argiope aurantia. The sequence goes on along the minus strand of JAPMOR010090470.1, from coordinate 154,146 downwards.
TTTTTATATGCATTTTATGAATAGATTAAAGAATATGAACAAAGATCAGAAAAAGTTTGGCACGTTCAAAGAACACACAAATCAACTGGGTACCTTATTGTTTATAAAAGTTACTTTAGATGCCAGCAGAATGTAGAAGTAATAACTAATATTATACATTTTATTGCTTCAAATTCCATATGTCTATGCATGCGTTATTTTAGGCACTTTTTATTTTATTATTTAGATAATAAAAAGATTAGATTTAAATTTTATTTTGCAAATGGCAAGAGGCATATTTGTGTCTGTCTAACTACAGATATATTCAATGGCGTCAAATTCCATTATATTTATATATGGAATTCCATATATAAATCCATTATCTATTATATTTACATTATTTATCCATTATATTTAATGGATTCTATTTACATATATTCCATTATATTTACATATTTATATTATAATGTTTTTAAAATTGTTTTATGGTTGTTTTAATGTTACAAATCCATAAAACTTTTAGAGCTTCCATACTCAGTACCAAATATCGACACATATTTTTAACAAAGGTCTGATCTTAAGTTCATTTTGCTTGAGGCAAGAATTTGGTGCCAACCTTGTTACAGAATACTTAGCAAATATTGCATAGTTTATATGTATTTTCCTAGTATGGAAATATCTATTCTTTTTATTCTCTTTTCAATCTTCTGACCAGTTCAATAAAGGAAAAAATTCTGGCGGTTTTTTTTTTTTTTTTTTTTTTGTACTGTAATTTGTGATCTTCATAATACATATTTCATGAAGAAGAGCATATTTTTATGTTAAGAAAACATTTTAAAAATTTCAGATCTAGCACTAAATTAACTTGAATTTAAAAGCTTTACCTGTTAGGTCAGTTGGCCCTAATAAAGGGTTAAGAATTAGAATAAAATATTGATTTTTTAAAAATAATTTTAATAAATTTATGATTTTCAAACACATTTTAAATATTGTTAAAATAAAAAAAATAAAGACCTTAGATTTGTTTATTATCATTTAAAATTTTTGAAACATTACTTCATAGCTTTATTAATAATATTAATTTTTTTCTATTGGAATTCGTCAATACTTAGTGCTCTCATTATTGATAATTATATAAAATCTATTTTTACAGGTATCAAAACATATGAAAGAAAGTAAAAGTATTGGATGCCTGCAGTACTTAAAATTACTATTCAAGTGTAAGTTTTAATTATTTAAATTTGATTAATAATAATAACGAATAATATATATAATAATATATAAACAAATATATGAAATAAAGATGGTATTTATTGAGAAACAGATTGCAAATATTTGATGTAAAGTGGTGAGTACTAGCTTTTGAACTCTGTTATAAAAAAAATCATATTTCTGCCATGTCTTACAATGCAGGAACGACATTTCCAACAGATGGCATTTTAAGAATTGTCCATTGATAAAAATTGCCCTTAAATTTCTGTGTTTTCTTTAAGTTTCAAGCTTTTATGTAATTCCTTTACAGCAAACTTCAATAGTTTCATAATCTAATATTATCTAATATTTCATATCTTAAGTGTAAAAGGAAATTCCTAACTAAAAAAAGATTCTTAATTACTTTAATAGCTTACAAATTTAGATTATTTTTATTGTATCCTTATGAATTTAAACATAAAACATTTTAGATTTGTCATGTAATGTATATAATCTATACATCAAAAATATTTATACTTTCATAAATTTTAACTAAATTAACTCATGAAAGGCAATTGGTATACATTGTGGCATATGTGACTTGTTATCCCATTCTATAGGCATTGTGATTTATAAACTTCTAATATAAATTTCTTTGAGAATTAATTAATGAATTCAGTTTTATGATTAAAACCCTGCTCCATAAAAATAAAATTGAATTTATTATACCTTTTTATCATGAGTTGTCAAAAGATTGAGATAACAAATTTGTATTTAGGATGAATGTTGGATTTATTTGTCATTTATATACTTATAAAACTAATTTTTAAAAAAATCAAATGTCATTTTTTTTCATGTGTGTTAATGCCTAATATCTCCTTCACTTAATTTTTTATTGCTAATATTATTATAAATTGTCATATTTTGAAAAGCTTCAATTTGCTTTAGCAATTCATATAATATATACATCGTAAAATATTTAAATTATTTTGATTACTGGTACTTTCACTACCAAAACAAAAAGAACCACTCCCAGAAGTTGTAGCGTTTCCTGCATTATGTGAGCATCATTGCTTGATCATATCTGCATTTTGTGTGCATAATCATTTGCTTGATAGTGCTGCTGTTAAAAAGTTCAAATGATTATCAGAACTAATGCAAATGCATCTGATTTCTGATTGAGGTTATTGAAATAGGACATACAGCAGCTTCTGCAAGGCAGATGTTGCAAATGGAATTAGAGCTGCAGAGTAATGAAGATTCTGAAGAAGCAGGGTGGAAAGTTCCAAACTACACTCATTATCTGTCATAAAATATTTGTTGAATAATGAATTTAAGAAATCTATGGGTCACGAAAAGAAAGTGATATCATCAGAGAAATTGAAAAATATATTTCCTCTTATGCCATACTGTAAAGCTGTTTTTTCAAAAGAAAAGAACATTTTGGTGATTGCTGTAATGACTTCAATCTGAAACAAAGTATAGATTTGTTTAGCAATGTTCAAAAATTGATAATGGTTGATGCATCTGGCCACATGGACATATTAAAGCATCATGTTTACTTTTTTATATCCCCAAGTGTAGCTGGATGAGTACCTATAGGATGCATCATCACAAATGCAGAAAAAAAAAATAATATTTTTCATGGAGGAATGAAACTTCTTTGTGAATGTTTTGCTGAAAAATGTTTATTCCAAAATGGGCCACTGGTTATAATTACAGATGATGATCTGAAAGAAAGAGAAGTGCCGAGGAAAATATTGGCTAATTCCACTTACTTACTCTGTCAGTTTCATGTGCTGAAAGCAGTGTGACAATGGCTTATGAACAGTGATCATAAAATTCTAAAAAAGCAGCATCAAGACCTATATTTTTCATTTAAAGCATTGATGTATACAGAAACTGATGTATACAGCTGAAAGAGTTGCTTCAAAATATATTGAAGAATAGCACGGTCAAGAAATATGACAAGTTTATCATATATTTGAGTAAGTTGTTCTCAAAAATGAAATTATGGTGCATTTGTCACAGTAAAAAGCTTCGAATCAGGGGAAACAATACTTCAAACTATGTTGAAGGTTTGTTTAAAGTTTTAAAAAAGACCATACTTGGACGAGTGAAAGTATTTAGCTCAGTCCAGTTATTGGACTTCATCGTTACAAAGTTTGAAAAGCATCTACATTGTAGATATTTAGATTTTAGTTTTGGTAGTTCTTCCAAAAAACTAGCAAAAAAGTATTTGTCTGATGATAAAGGGATTCAGAATATCAGATCACTAAATAAGAACAATTCAATACTAAATAAGGACTTATTTTGAAATTGATCACTATTTTGTTGATTTGAAAACTTCCATTTATACTTGCTTTGTTGGTATGAATGAAAATTTTGCAAGTATTTAAGTACTGTGATTTTGAAGAAAAATAAACAATTAACATTTCTCTATTCACTAGAGAGTAGGAAATTAATGTATAAAGTGGCTACTGGGAAAAAATTGGATCCAAATAGTACTCTCTTACTACCTTTAAGTTTTAACTCATCACACAATGAAGCTTTCCTTCTTTCTCAATTTAATGATGCTCTACATTTACAATTTTCTTCTATGACATTTCTACATTTTTCTAATGACACAGTTTCACCTACAGATATCAACAAATTTTCACAACCTTGCAATGATAACAACATGGTTTTACCAACTATTAACACTACTCTCATTGCAGCTACTTATCAAAACTCAGACAGTGAAACAGATGATTATTACTTACAAAAATTTCATGTTACAATTAATTGGATTAAATCCGGGTACAAAAAAATCCTGATGTTTTTAAGCCAGCAATAAAAAAAAAAAAATCCTGATGAAGAATGTAAATAAGTTTGGAAAAACAGAAACTGGATTGGTGTCTGCCTTGCATAAATTTGGAAGGTATTTTTTAAAACTTATTTTTGTAGGCTTGTTAAATTTACATTAGGAAATTCACAAGATAGAAAATGAGATTTAATGTGTGACATTTTAATGTTGATATTATATTGTAGTAAATTTATTTTTTTATTTTTAAAGACTAAACCCTTTTATCCAGTTTTGAAGTCTGTTTAGATTTAGATTTCCTAATTGCTTGATGCTTTTCTTTTAATTTTTATTGCCATAAAAATTGTAACTGAAAGAGAGATAAATTTATTACAATATACATTCAGTACATGAATTAAAAAATATATTGTTAAAATTTTAACAAAACAGTGTATGGGTTTCAATTAATTTTATTTTATTGTTCTCTAAAGTATAGCTAATGCTACATGCTATGAGTTTACACTAATAACATCATTTTTATGTCACATTTAAAGAGATTAGTGGAAGAAAATGTCAAATGACTGAAAACTCATACATTCATCTTTAATAATATGATAGGATCTCTTCTATAGAAGAATTAATAAGATAGTTTCAATATGAAAAGGGGTTTTGTAAGTGGCTTTCTTGTATTTTTATACATTCTAAAGCTAAATTTCTTTAATTCGTTAAAATGTCATGTAGGACTTTCTTCCACTAACCTCTTCAGTTGCATGTTGAAAGTTGGAAGAAATTTTCTTAGATTTCTTCTTTTATTTTTCACTCCTTTTAGAAATCTTAAGTTTTGAAGTGCAGCAGAAGGAGAGGCAATCAAATACCTGTCCAACCTACAGCAATTGCATGAAGATCAATTTATTGTGGAAAGAAAAGTCAAGTTGATGGAAGACCAGTTAAGCGAGCATTACCACCTGCTGTAAAAGAATATGCATATGAAATTTTTCTTGAATAACCTAAAAAACTTCCAAAAATAAAGTATAGTTTGACACATTGTGTTGAAAAAAATATATATCTTCAAAGTTAATTTATATTTATTTTATTACTATCATATATGCTTTTTATTACTACCATTTTATTACTATCATATATGCTTCAAAAATATGCTTGTTAGTTGTATTTTTTTTTTTTTTGTACATGTTTTAAAAATGTACTAAAGTATTCTAACTGGAATTTATGGTGTTAAAATAATTGTTATTAATATGGTATAAAATTTTAATGCTATTATGGTATTAAATAGAACTTATTTTATTAAACTATTATATGTTAAATATTTATCAATTTATTTTTTATATATATGTTAAAAAAACAACAACAAAGAAGTTGAAAAAGTATTTACAAGTTGCTCTGTTGTGTATTGAAGCGTCTTCAGAAAATGAATAAAACATACCTTTGAAACCAAACAGTCCTGAATTTTTTTATTGGTGCTATATGTAATCACATATATTAAGTAAAGTTTTCATGTAATCAAATTTGAGCTGTTTTTAATGGGATTTGAAGTTATTCTTTACATGTGCATTCTAAAACTTATTCCTGTGCATTTAAGTCATTCTTCCTCTGAACCTTTTATTTATTTATTTATTATTATTTAGTTTTTAATATTTTCTTCAACACTCTTCAAAATTCTTGAATAAATTGTTTTCAAAGTAAATGGTCTTAAGAAGTGTATAGAAGAAACAAATAAAGAAAAAAAGACCAATTTATTATTTTTATCAAAAAATATAAAGTTTAAAAATTATTTTCAAGGGAGTGAGAAGGGGCTTTGGGAAGCACATGGCCTCAAATTATTTTCATCTTCCTTTCCGACTGAAAATTGAAGTAGTTAGTGACATAAAACATGGTTTATTCTTATTTAAAATATAAAACATTAGATATTTATAATTAGACATCTATTTAATGTAATTGAGGTTTTATATTATTTTTTTATCCTTATAATTAAATTGGCTGGTCATGCCAAAGAATGAAAGATAAAGTGAAGAAGGGATTTAATACAGTGCCTCAACTTAAAAATTATAAGAACATTTTCTATTAGAATGTAGAAAAAAATAGCTTTTTTTAAAAAATTTCAAATATAAGAAAAAAAATATATGAAGTATTTATAGTTTTTTTCTGTCTTTTGTAAACCTGCATTTCTATATCAATTAAACAAAGAGAGAGAAAGCATTAGGGAAAATGTATCTCTAATCCACAAACTTTTTTGTTCTAAAAATTGTAAAAAGAAACAGTGTTATGCTAATATTATGAGTTATTAAAAAGTAAGTCTACCATTAATATTTTATACATATGAAAAATTTCCACTGAGAGATATCAAAAAGATAATTTTTAAAAATATAAATGGGTACAAAAGTCTTCAAACTATAATGAATGCTTTCATTTATTTGTAAAATAAGATCTTGTCCTAATTAAGTTTTTCATTTTGAGGTTTTTACATATACCCCATAAATATAGTTCACAAAGGAAGTAAAAATAGACTATAAGTATTTAGAAAATCCAAGTTTTAAGTCACTGTACATTTTTTCAATAAAATAATTTATGCAAACAGAGTTTGAATATAATTATGAAAACTGTGCTAAATCTATTTTGTTTCGATTGTGTGTACTATTATTAATACTGAAACTAATAAATCTTTAATAATATTATGAAAAAAAATTTTTAAAAAATTCCTAAAGAATAAAAATGTTATTTTTTATTTCAAAAATATACTTAGCAGTGATTTGACAAATTATGTTATTTTTTGTAACTTTATTGAATTGTTTCTTTGTTCAGGGAATGAAGACATATTATTTGTTGTAGACAAAATCCAAATTCTGTTTGCTTGTGGAAATAGAAAAATGTTTTAAAATATTGTTAGAACTTAACTAATATATTTTAACTCACAAACACTAAAGATGCATATTTTTAAAATTTTAATTGTTTGGATGTCAGAAGAAATTGTTTTGAAATGGAGTTGGGGATATCTGTTTTTAGTTATTGAAAAATAAATATTAAAAGAATTCTTTTTAACATGTTTCAACAAAAATTTTGGAATAATTAATAAAAGTTTTGGAAAATATATTAAATTTCCTAACACTATTTCTTACTCTGAAATATATTTTTATATAAATAAATGAAATATTTACATTTATCTCTCTTTTTTTCATGGTTTACACATAATATTTAACTGGAACACATATAAAGTAGAAAAGATCAAATCCTGAAACCTAAATTCAAGAAATATAAAAATTACAATTTATTAAAAATATTTTTGTGTTTCTTTTTAATATTATTTTGATATAACTTGAAAAATTAGCTATGAAATCATATATTCTATTAAAGCTTACATATTTATATATTTTAAGGCATAAAGTAAACATTTCCCCTCCCCATATGTAGTTGATATGGAAAGTAGCAAATGTTCAGCTACAAGTTCCAATGGTTGCATAAATAATCTAATAATAGAACGTAAATAATAGAAAAATAATAAGTATTTAATTGCTGACATATATTTCACAATTACGTTCATATAGTTTTTATACTTCTGTACATAAACAACATTAGTTACTTCTATTACTAGTTTCATAAATTAGGAATAGAAATGTCTTTCACGATTGAAAAAGTTTTCTATTTGGTTTAAATTACTATTTTATTAAACATAAATATTTAGAGAATACAATCGTATCTTCTATAAAATTAATGATAGCCATGAGGTTTGTGCCAAATAAACGATAACTTGCAAAACATTGCCAAAAGGATTCCAAGGTTTAAATCAATCGCAGCATGCCAGTATCTTTTGCCATAGAGTTAGTCTGTACAATTTGCAAACTCACTATAAGCACAATAAGATTTTTCACCTTTGTTGAATTTATTTCGCCTAACAACAATCAAAATTTTGTCAAACAAAACTCTATAGATAGAGTAAGAAAAAAAAGAGATATCAAAAAACTCTAACATGGTGACATCCAACATTCGCATATGCCAAATTTGTTATGCGTAGGTCTGGACAGTACAATGTCAGCACGTACACACGCACACAATGTTTCTACACTTGCAAAAATGCAAAGGAGGACTTTTTTTTTTAAAAAAAATTTTAGAACTATGTAAAATTTAATTTTTTTTGTGTGTGAAAGTATTTTCAGAAATTATCAAAAGAAAATACCAACATTCGGCTTCCTTTCTAATAAATTAAAAATACAAAAAAGAAATTCACCCCAAAGTGAACACTGAAACTGAAACTGGATTATTTTTCAAAATCTGAATTTAATTTAAATGCACATCTCAATCAGACACTAACTATGCTTTTCATTTAAACACAAATATACTTAGTATTACTTTGTGACCTGACACACATCTCAAACTTTTGATTATTGTGCTATCAATTCTGAAATGAAATTGGGGCAAAGCATTTAATATATCATATCAGTAGAATTTAGGTTCGTGTCATGCATATTATGGCTTGTAAGTATTCTTTGTTTCTGCACATTGTTATTTCGGCGAACAATTATAGAAACAGAAAAAAATATCAAGGCAGGAAATGGGCAGTACACATGATATTGCCATTGAAATTGACAAAAATTATTACACTCCTCATGACCTAAAATTTACAAGAAAAACGTAGCATTAAATGTGATATATTTTGGTGACATCTGATAAATGCAATGCTGTCAAGGAAATAAAAAAAATTATAATAAATATTTGTAAGCAGCAGCAAAAGTATGAAAAAATTTGCTAAGTTTTGATGAAACACCACTACAATAGTAGCATTTATATATTGGATTATAAATATTCAATTTTTCCTTTATTCTCTAAGCGCAGAGTTTGAAGTTCTTGTTGAACTGAGTTTTGACCGTTTCTTGCGGCAATTGTTCTTTGACCGGTTACTTTCTCGTAACTGGCAATCGTGTATAAAACAGAAGATGCGCAATGGCCACGGTAGTCTACGATGCAAAATGAAAACAACAGAAAATAAAAAAAAAATACAATTTCGGTTCACAAGTCGTCAAGCTCTCGCTTTTGCTAAAGCTGCTAACTGTTGTAATAATTTTTTTTAATATATTGACTATTATTTTGACTGTTGACATTTTCTATTCTCTACAATATTAAAATTGTGCCAAATATATCACCCCCAGAGGGCGCTACAAACTAAATTTAACTATAAAAGCACTGCAAAAATATAAATAGTAATATAATATTCTAATAATACGTTTCATTTAAAAGATTCACTTAAACAGATCCTAACAAACTAATGTATGATATATTGTGGTCCACTATTATAGAAGATCACTGTTGGGTTAGTGTTTCATGGGCGAAATCTATCGAAATAAAAACTACCTAAACTAAACTTTTCTGAAGAATATTCAGAAAAGATAATAGAAATCAAAACTTTAGTTTCAACATTTATATAAACAGAGCATTTTTAGGGCAATTACAATTCAAAGAAACTTTAAATAAAAAAGAAAAAGATACACTTTAAAATTCTTCAGTCTTCAGCTCCATCTGTCAGCAACTTGAATGTAATTTAACATTAACTTGCAAACAGTAATGAAGGCTAGACATTTTGTCTTTAATTTTCACTAAATTTTAAGGAAATTGGATATTTATCATTTCTTCTCTGGATTCTTTAATTATAATTTTTTATGGAACAAAGAATACGAAAAAAAGTTTTGGTTTGTAAAATATGCATATAGAATTAATTGCTTTAATGTATTATTCCACATTTAACATTGCATTTTTCGTCAGTACAAAAACTATTACTATTGGACAATGTAAATGCATTTTAACTTATTTAATTTTCAATTATTTATGTGCATTGTTGATAATTACGTAGAGATATGAAATTGATCAAGGAATAATAATAATAAATGATATTAAGTGGTTTGCAGTGAAACAAAGATAAAATTATTCAATCAATCAACAAAAATGTCTTTATGTATCAGAATTGTAGTTCATGCAACCAAATGATAGACTGTTTCCTATAACAAATTTTTAAGGCCAGCATTTTGCACATTAAGCACTGGATTAATTTTTCTTTTTCAGAATTGTGGCTCTCGGTTCCTGTTTGTAAAGTCTGGGCTTCGGATCCAATTTCAATGCAGAACAGCCGTCTAATTGTATAGGTCTAATATATACAAATTTCTGTAGTATCCTTACTTTCCCTCTGTGTGGCATAGCGAGGCGCCACCTGCTTCTCAAAATTTAACAGTCCATGACGTGATATTTAATCATAACCTCGCTCAAAACTTAATTTTATTTATTGTAATACACTTTTTTTTCGACTGCAGTTTTAGAGATTTTGTATAAATCTCCACAAACTAGAGAAAAACCATTCAGCTTTTTAAAAATTTGTGCAAAATCCTCTTCACGTTTTTTCCCTTTATTTTCACTCTCTTATTTTTTTAAAACCTTTTCTTTTCCCTCGTCTTTTTTTCTTATTTTCATTTCTTATTAATTGCGTAGTCATACTCTTTTTCATCGTTTCTTTATCATTCGACGAGTTAGGAGGATTTTTTTTTATTATTATGTTTTCATTCAAAGGAGAATATTTAAAGGGGAGATAAGATATTTGAGGGTATATGAATCAAATACAAATCAAGATAAAGCTGGTAAATTGTAATATATTACAACTTCTCACTTACCACGTGATTTTATTATAACTAGTTACAATGCAATGTTTCGATTAGTTCTGTATATTTATAAAAAGAAACATCGCCGTGAATAAAAAAATAAAAGCACTTTGACATTTAAAATTTATAAAAAAAATCTGAGGGTTTTTTTTTTTAAATAAAATGTCAACAAAAAATTTCCACGGTGGCAGATATTTGTTTGTGATGGGCATTAGTATGGCATCATTCTGTTGCACATTAATGCACACTACCTAGTATATGTTACCAAGGGTGTTAAAACTACGCTGCAGAAGTTTCGTTGAAGGTCTTACATCTCCGTATCTTTTCATAAGAGTAATGTATTAAATTAAGCTAAAAATTGGTTTTCAAATTTTTTTTAAATTTTTTATTTTACGTTTGAAGATTCGGTTATGATCATCATGTGTTCTCAGACCATTAAACTTCGAATTAAAAGTGTGCGACAAACCTATTTACGCTGTATATTTAATTTTAATAATGTAACTATATTTTGAAAATTCCCATCAACCAGTAAGTCCATACGAACCTGGAAGATCAAAAAGAGTTAACAGTAACGCGTTTCATATGAATTAGATTAAGTTGTTCGAAGTAAGCTGTAAAGTAGGAAAGAAAAATGATGAGATCTGCACCTGAACAATGCCACACAATATCTGAAATGATTTAATTTCAACCTAAATTTTTAAAAAGTAAATTTTATTGTAAATTTAACGATGAAAGATAGCAAGAATTGCTTTAAAAAATCCGTTTTTCTTATTTATATTTTTTTCTTCTGCTATATGTATTAGACAGATGGTGAAAGAATAATGACATTGACTATAGAAACAATGTATAAAATTGATATAAATATATTATTTAATGAACAGGAATTTCTTTTTTTAATTTCGCCTTTCGACAAATTTATGACAGAACGATTTGATACGGGAGTGAAATATTTCAAATAATATACTAATACCAATTCAGTACCCGTATGCTACTTTCAACATTACATAATTTGTCTATGTTTATGATGTTTCTAAGAGCCTAAGCCCATCCCTTAACATCAGAACTGCAGACATCTCTCTCTCTCTCTCTCTCTATATATATATATATATATATATATATATATATATATATATATATATATATATTAAAGTACTTACAGTAGCATTTAGTGTTGGAATTCTGTGTTGCCTTTGCATGTGTCTTTGTGTCATACAATGCCTTTGCATACGTCATATAGACTAAATTGTAACAACGTTGTGGTGATTATATAAACAGTATCTACAATTGATCATTTTCATTGCTGATCGTCTTGCCAAATTGTCATGAATATGTTTTTTAATATTAATCAAGCTAATAAGGTAAAATATATATAAAAATTATTATAAATTCTGATTTAAAGAGTTCTGAAGCACACAAGCACAAAACGCAGGCAAAAATATTATGTTAGGAGAAACATCTCTGAAATTCGACTGCTTACGAGTATGATTGATGTTTTTGAGTCATGCGCATCACGATTGCGTTCAAGCCACCTACTGCTTTGAAATTCTTCTCAGAAAATGTGGAGAGAAAAAAAAGGGAAGATATTTAAACAAAAACTGGATAATTATTTGCGTTGCGGGTATAGATGAGTTCACAGTTAAAATGGAGTTAATGAAGGACTTTTAATCTTTAAATGGTGTTCGTTTTGAACATATTTAGATTTAGGCCTCTGAAAAATAAAGGGAAATTTTCAAAGGCTCTAAAGAAATTTGAGGACTTCTGTTTACCGCAGCAAAAAATTGTGCATAAAGCAAGAGGGGCAAGCAATTAAATGATATGTAACTCAACTAAAAGTTACTTATTTTGAATTTATAAACTAAGAGATTAAATTAATATGTTGCTGAAATTAAAGATAGTTAAATTAAAGAAATTAAAGATAGTTAAATTAAAGAAATTAAAGATAGTTGGTTTAAAAAATGGGCGATTTATGAACTCGTCCGAGATTTTTATATCATATTCCAAGACAGTTAATGAACCTTACCGTATTACTTTAAAAGATGATGTTGGAAGTCATACTCGCACTATAGGCTTTGCAGACAAAATTAAAATACATATTAGATAAATCAGGAGAAAAAAAAGTTTTGTCCAAAGTAAATAAACCAACTTATTGGAATCAAAGCTTTATTATTCTCGAAAAACGTAAAATTAATTATTCAAACCAAATTAATTAATTAATATAATTAAATAAAGTTTATAACTAATATATATATATATATATATATATATATATATATATATATATATATATGCATTTGTGAGGCATGCATTTGTTTATACTTCCATTGCTCAACATACACTTTGAAATCAATTTTTAGTTTCATTTTATTATTCTTCAACACACTCAATAACAGCATTTAAAATTGTTCAATTCAATTGCATGCCAGAACATCATCAACTGTAGGCTGAAGACTCGAGGGTCGGCATTTCACCCAGAACTGTGACTGAATTATCTTTATAACGTATACTGCGCTTTGACATTGTTTAAAATTTATATTCAAATATATCATTTAACTTCAAATGCATTTAGGCTATAGCAATATTTATTTGGTTGCAACGAGGCACACGGTAACTTTCACGACTAACAACATGAGTATTTCAAGATATGAATTAGGTACACGGCAAACGGATGCTAAATAAAGTTCTTGCAAAATGGTGCGTCATCGAAATTAACAGATTCATTTTTAAGTGAAACATGATTGGTTTATTACAGGCAGTGATATGTATGCACATTGAAACCGACATCCGTCCTATCAAGGGAGAAAAGAGCGGGAGGAAATCGTTTAAAAGTGGCAGTCAAGAATTAAAAATAGCTGAGAAACCTTGTTATTAAACTTTGAATTTATATACTACTAGCCGCCTTTGGCGACCAGCCGGATCGCCAGTATTACCGATCGGTACAATTTTCAATTAAATATTTTAAGTAACTGGTCTCTTAAAGGATTCTCAAACAAAACATTTTTAATCTTCAAATTTTGATAGCCATACCAAACTTATACTGTTTAGATCGTTTCGTTCAATTTACTATATATATTTTGCTAATTTGTTGTCATTTCCGGCAAAACTTCAACTTTAATTTAAAATGTAAATGATGAAATTACAATTAATATTAAGATATTTTTTAATAAAACCAAGCGTTTTATTTTATTTATCATCTTTATTGTTATTTATTAATTATTATTATTATTGAATATGAGTATTGCAAACAGAATCGCTCGGTATTTAAGTCTTATGTTAACTACAAAATATTTTTCATCATTTATGTAATATCTCAAACAATAATTCAACAAAAATTTCTGAGATTCAGCATAAAATTCAGTTTTTAGATTTGCTTTCAAAAGGATTGAAATGAAATCAATAATAATATTTTGCTCCGGTCTATAAATATATTTCAAAAATTATGAAGTCTAAATTTAATGCAGTAAGGTATCATATTCTGAGAAATATTCTGGACACGCCAAATTTTAAATAAATGAATGAATGTTTCTATTTTCCACGATCAACTAAGACTTATTTATGAAGTTTTGAATGTTAAAAATTTAGAAAAACTCAACATTTTCATAATCTTAGGCCAATTAATCTTGAGAAACCTGCGCGCGCTGATTGGCGTATTTTCTTTGAAACGATCGATGGAAAATCTAAAATTATCCTTTTTTTATTCAATAGTGATATTCAAATCTTCATAAATCAGTCAGTTTAAGTGATTTGAAATTAACTCTTAAAAGTCAGTGATTTAGTTGATTGGAAATTAACTCTATGACCACCATAAAATCTGTGCTTTCTCTTGTGGTGTAAGCATTCTCCTTAATATCCGATCGAATAAAACATCACATACAAAAGTACTACATAGAACTAACACATCAAAAGTAAACATAACATTTCAATAGTTGCCAAAAACAAAAGAGTGAAAAATACAATTAATAAGCAGACGATATTTAGAAAAGTACAGATATTTAGACTGGAAAATGAAATTATCTGAAATTAAAAACACGCGCAGACGATATTTACAAAAGTAAAAATATTCAAACCTGAAAAGGAAAATATATGAGTTATTCCATCAATAAATGCCATAAGTTTGTTTACATCTTCATTATTTTATGAGTCATTAAATATCAAAATGGATCCGGGACTGAATGAACACCCTGTATAGAGAGTGTAAAAGATCATAAAATAATTTTTCTTGAATTTGTTTTTTAGAAAAAATAATATTTCATATTTGTTTCATTTCCTACAGACAGTTAAAAATTCGAAAAAATAACCCCCAGGTGCACATTCCCGGCCTCAAAGGTATACACGTGCCGAATTTGGTAGCTGTAGGTTGAATGGTCTGGCCTGTAGAGCGCCAACACACACACACATTGAGCTTTATTATAAGTATAGATATAGATTAAAAAAACGAAAATAAATCTTTGTAAACAAAATTGTATGCAAGATACTGTTTGTTTTTTAATGCCAACATTTTCCTTTGTTAAAGCTTATCATAAAGCATTATATTTCTAAAAGCCAAGTTAATAAATTTTACTTTGTTTCATAAATTCCAAAGTAAATTTTCACTTGTCCATAGTTTGGCATTACACACTTTCAAAAATAAGTTCTTTAGTCAAACTTATTCATTAATGGTTTTCTTATTTTAAAATTCATTTTAATTACACAATTAAAATATATATTAGTAAATTGTATATATAATATTACTTTCTTTTCTAAATCATGTAAAACTGACTGACGTATTCAAAATGAATAATTTAACAACTGAACCAGAAAACAAAACCAGAGAACTAGTTGCAGTTATGAAATAAAACTGAACATATAGAAATTAACTGTATAAATATTATTGCTACAAAAAATTATTAAAATGTCCAATACTTTTAATAATACATTAATATTTTCACAATTGTATAGATAGAAATCGGTAGAAGAAAATCGATAGGCAGATTCACGATATTCCAATTTGGTAGCGAAACCCCAGCAAGATCAGCTTTGATGAACAGCTTTAATAATCCAGTTAAACTTAACAAGTGACTTGAGAACGGTTGGTGAGCTTTTAGGATCGCAAGCGTATGTTTGTCTTTATTTTCTAAATACCTCTTCTACTAAAGTTAAAATATAAAATGAAACAGATTTGTAAGATTTTACCGCAAGCGAATCCAAAAGCGATTACAGCGCCACTAATGGAGAAAATTAAACAACAATGATTGGTTCTAAAACGCTTACAGCGACGCCATATGTATTGGGGTCAAACATTAGGTCCTACCTATTATTCAAATCATTTTTTAAGTAGAAGTGCTCGTAAAATTGTATCATAAGCCATTGAGTTGAAACCCACAATTATTATTCAATGTTTTGAACACAATAAAAAGAATAATTCAAATTTTCCTCGACGGTCAAGTTGAGATTATTTTCTCCGATCCTTATGATGTAGTTTGAATGGATCAATTTATTTCAGTTATTCTTTCAATATTTTAATGCTAAACGTATTTTCTCCCTCTCTTATAAATTTGAATGGTAAAATTTTTAAAAGATGAACTTATATGATGAAATATGCTGACATCAAGTTCTGAAGACAAAAATTTTAAGTGTTAAAAAAAGGATCTTATTAATCGTTTTTGTAGCAGTATTTTATGCATTTCTCATTCTTCATAAATAATATATTTCAATGTAAATTTCATTAATTTATCGATTCAGAAATTGTGCAAAAGAGAGTAAGTCATATCCACAACCACAAATGAAATTCCTTTTTTTTTTTTAGTTTTCTTGTTATATTCTGGTTAAACATTCATCAATATACCAAAAACAGCCATTGAGCTATTATTACCGCACAAGTATATGGCGGTTAAGGAGAATTGCCGTATAACGGTCAACACGCAGTTGAGGATATAACCCACTCTCAATGTAAGAAATAAAGATACTGTTATATATCATACATCAACACCACTATTATAAAAGTGGTAGAATGTTGACTTCAAATTAATCGGTATGAAATATATTTGGTAGTAAGAATTATTAAACATGTCTATTTTACGAACTCTTTTTCCTTAAAATTTTTTTTAGCTTTACATTTAGAAGTATACCTTCAAAGGAAGATGGCTCATGACAAATGTCAAACAACGCCATCTTTAAAAAAAAAACTTTAATCCTCAAATTTTTATTACTGAAACAAATTGAAATTAAATCTAAATTATAATACATAAAATACTTTTAAATTACATTATTCGTATTTTCAAACTAGTCCATTAGCAGATCATTTGGTTTACTTTCCATATTAAATTGATATTTCGTTGTAGAACATTTAAACTTTTAATATCTCAGAAGTAACACACTATCAACAAATAAACGTCCAAATGAGAAAAAAAAAAATATATATTATTTCTTGATTTAAATATTATTACATAAATAAAATGAAAACTTGGTATGACTTTTTAAGCTCCCATTTAACTGTTAAAAAACGTAAGCAGAATTTCTAAAAAATTATGACATTAAATTTACTCGCAATACTAAAAACTTGTTTACATAGTACAATTTAAATAAATAAAGCAAAATTGAATAACATATTAAAAGTTTTGCATGCTTTATACCTTAAATTAAAAATGCAATTTTAATAACAATTTCACTAATGGATATCACTAATGGCTACTATAATTTAGAATGATATGGCACCAATAATTTTCTAGCTCCTGTCATTTCTGTAAGAAGTCTGCTCCGATAACTGTTAATTCTTTCGAAATTCGGTTTGGTAACGTATGATCAAACTGGGTTTGCTTCATAAGAGCAGGTTATAAAATCGAAATAAATAAGATCTTTATTGCTCCTACTTAACTGAGAATTCCAGGAAAGTAACGGGGAATTTTCTAGAACTGTTCCGAAGTTTTTGATTGATGCAATTAATATGTTTAGCAAGCAAATTTTGCATCTAGAATGATTTCGATATATTTAATTTTCTGAGACCATGGAGTCATTAGAGTAATTAAGATTGGGTAAGTAAGGCAAGGCCCTGGGCGCCATGACCAAGAAGCATAAAATTGTACTATAAATTAATTTAATTTAATAAATTCAATTCTTTTTAATTCATATTTTTCGAATCTTCTAAAAAAGGAAATGAAGATTTTTCACTCATTTAAATATTTCCATGTATTTAATTATCTTTCTTAATTACCAGTTTATTTAAGTTCTGAGCCAAAAAAATGTTTTTAGCATTGACAAGCGAGCCACGAACGTTTAAAAATTGTGATGAGTGTATCATGATAAAAGTATTTGATAAAACTAAACTTATTATGAATAAGCTTAGAAGGTAATATTTCCATTTCCCAAAGATACTATCAATCAGCGAAAAGCCTATTAGTATTTTTAAACGCCTTATAGAATATTTAGAATTATTATGAACTAAATTTACCGAATATTGGAGAAAAAAAATTCATTGATAATAAATACCAAGACCAAGTATAAACAGTATGAAAAAAAATTATGTGATGAGTAGAGGATGAGATAGAGTAATAAGTTATTTTTTGGATATTACTTTTTAAAAGCTAGAATAATATTATTTCTTTCTAAATTCAAATCAGAATAACGAGAAAGAAACCTTAGTATTGTTTTTTCTGGTCCATAATTTTTTTTTATTGCTCCATTCTTTCCTTTATTTCATTATTCTTGGTTCTGCGTTTTTTTGCTACATTTCAGGCATCTTGTCTTACGTAGACATTTGCTAAAAATAAGATGAAAATTATTAAATTTTCAACATTGGCTGAAGGCACACCTCTTACGAAACTTTTCAACAATTAATTATATTAACATTAAGGTA
Source organism: Argiope aurantia (assembly GCA_026543865.1). Taxonomy (NCBI): domain Eukaryota; kingdom Metazoa; phylum Arthropoda; class Arachnida; order Araneae; family Araneidae; genus Argiope; species Argiope aurantia. The sequence continues at coordinate 135,716 of JAPMOR010090470.1, read as the reverse complement.
TTGAATTAAAATCATTTGATTTATTTATATTATGATTTTAAGCAGCAAAATTGTTTGTGGTACTTCTAAGACGTCAAAACCAATATATTCAGGCCCATTTTTTATATCTTAAGTGATGATTTCGACAGGTAGATCTTTTATGATAACTCTAACAATGACTCTTTGAAATGACTGAACAAATATCCGATCAAATGGTGTCAGCTCTGTCTTCCAACTCTTCGGAGAATTCTCTTAATTAGTTTCATTTAAGATTGACAATTACGAATATAGTTTTTCAGATATTGCACTCGTTGGCAGGTATGTTCGCCCTTTTCTTCGAAGTTCATTTGAGAATTATCCAATTTTCCAGAATTCCTGGTCACTTTTCTCACATTAAACACTTATATTTATTAACATTTCAATTGCCTTCAGCATCCTCAAATCAGTAGCATTTACATTGCTTTGTGATTAAATAAAGAAATTCTTTGTTCAACAATTTAATTTTTGGCAATTTTCAAGCTAAATAAAAGGATTATTTATAAGCATCAAACAAATACCAAACTTTAGTAGCAATTAAAAACAGTAAAAAAATTATTTCGTTTTCCTTCAGACTTTTACAAATAATTAAAGATTTTTTTCATTTATTGTAAATTTATTTATAGCCAGTTTAATTTGTTTACTTCATCAATATAGTTATTAAAGGCTTTTTTTTCCTCATATATTATTTCTAATAAAATTAACACACAAAATTATGACACTTGAAACCACGCAATTACTAAAAATGTTCCGTTATTGAAGATTTCATCGGAAGAAAAAGTAAAAGCTCGGACAATTTTTTGTTTCAAAAGTATTTTCATACAAAAGCCATAGTAAAGCTCTAGAGTAATTCTCTGCGAAATGATGATATCTAATACCAGGATTTCAAATAGTAAATACTAATAAATTTTCATTTCAAAAAGTAACACTTAGAAGTTTTAATTTGTGATAAGTACTTAATAAAAAGCAAATTTTTCTTTCGATGTTAATGGGTAGTAAAGATATTCAAGTGTATGTATTTTATTTCAGATAAGAAAATTATTATATATATATATATATATATATATATATATATATATTGAAGTCACCATCTCATGAAATTTCAGACACCTGAAAGAATTGTCCAAAATTACAGTTCCTTTCACCCTAACGTAATCAGCCGATTCATCCCTTAAGCATAACCTTTCTTAATACTAAAAAGATATCTTGAAAAATTGCTTAAGAATTCCGTAGAGCATAGAATTTCTGAATTCATACTCGTTTGCATGGTAGATAAAATAATTATCCTATCTTACCGATTGTAAACTGGTTGATTGATTAAATTCCCTGGGTAGATGGCCATGTACAAAACGGTATTTGACTTTTTTAGAGACAAAAATAAAACCTAGTTATTGAACAAAACAAACCTTTGTCGAAAGGAAAATTGCTTAAATATCCGAATTTATATCTACAAGAGATTGTAATACATTATCTAGAGTAAAACTTGACGCAGTATAATGTCGAAAGCAAAATATTCATTTATAGAAGGTGTTTATATAGTACATAACAGACAATTCAAAATATATGAGACGATGAATGCGTAAAACAAGAAAATTACTATTACTCATTCTTGAACCCATGTTCAGTTGTAGTTTTGAATCTAAAATTTTAAAAGCATTTCATAAAATAAAGTTATTTTCGCACCACTTCGTTTTAAATTACGAGAAGTCGTAAGTGGTAGCAGATAATATAAAAAATTGAAAATTCACAATTAAAGAAAATATTAGCATACAATACACAGACCGAGAACAATTTTTAAATGTGGAGATCACGGTCTTATGAAAACTCATATAAACAGCAACGCTTAGTTTTTGGGAAAGGTAACACAGAAATAGCGTTTTACAATGCAGATGGCGACGAGCCTACAAGTGTCGCTGTGATCGCTTGCTGCAAGTATGTTTCTACTGTTAATAATTTAATCCCACCGAAGTGGGATTCCAAAAATTGGATAAGGCTCATTAAGTTGTTCCTCTCCACGGTAATCTTTAGTAAAAGGCGAAAGATTAGCACGATGTTGAAGAGAAACCAGAGCATACATTATGTCTAGGATCCTAATTCTATATATACGTTTTTTTAATATTAAAAGTGGTACGTATTCTTCGCATCATACGAATGTTTATAGCTATAAAATATGTTTGGTCTGTCTCTGCCTCAGTGTGCTTTGGTGAGAGAGCTTTGCTATGTTACAACTCAAATTTTAATGTGAATATTTACTTATTTCAATGTGCAGAAATTCAGTGCGTTATCATACTAGTTTTTTCGTTAAAAAAAAGGTTTATCTTAAAGTTAAGAGCAGAAAATTATCGATTATCCAACATACATACAAATTTATGCAGTGGAAAAAAGCTATTATATAATGACTCGATTTCTTATCGGACTTCAAGATTGCGCAAAAGAATTTTTGGCAATACATATGAAAAGCGATACACAGAAAAGTGAAAAGCAAAGAATTCTTGTAATTAAAGGCACAATTAAATACGTCGCACCCGTTAGTTATCAAAATCGACCAAGTACTTAAAGTAAAGATATGCTTGCAGAACATTTTATCGAAAATTCTTTCTTTAATGAAGTTTTGAAAACAAATTTTTTTTTCATACATTAAAAAAATGCAACAGAAAAAGAATATTTTACCTACGCAGTAATGTGCAGTGAATATAAGAGAAATAACAATGTTTCCAAATTACTAAGATTGTTAAATTAATATAGCACTTATTTTAAATATAATATGAATCTCATACTACTACTCAAAGCCATTTACAGAAAAATATAAGTACAAGGTTTTCTCTCTGCGCAACGATATTTCCTCCGGCAGAGGGATCCTTGCTACAAACTGCACCAGAAGCACATATTTAAGCATCTTAATGCTCATTGGCTGTTTAAATCACATGAGCCAAATGGTTTTACTTGGCAAATTACTGCCTTTTTGCCTAACTCGCTATAGATTAAAAAAAAAAAAAATCGCCGTCTTATAGCTGTTTGTAAATATTAAACCACAGTGAGTAGGTACAAAAAGATTTTTTTTAATGATCGTAATGCTTGGCTGATTATAAATGTGACTTAAGTGTAGGGTTAATATATTTTCACTTAACAAATGGTATCGTGTATAAATTATTTTTATTTAAAAAAAAATCTAGCAATTTTTATTTTTGCAAAAGTTTTATTTGTTCAATAAATAGAATATGCTTATTTAAAAAAATATATACATAGATTTAAAATAAATATCACCTAGCATATTAATTAATCTCTCAATTGTGTTTTGAATATTCTTGATTTTAATATGACTACATGCAGTGATGAAAAATACCTTAGAATCTATTTTTAATATATATAAAATGCAGGTACTACCGTGATTTGAGAAATTTCTATATAATATAAATATTCGTAGAATACATATTGAGAATTACAATTAATTAATGAAAAAAAACCTACAAATATGAGAATCTTTTAAATTCTATAACAATAAAAAACATGATTCAGGATGAACAAAAATGCAATTTTATTACATGAATCCTAGATAAAATATATGGTCTAAAATATTAAACCTTTCTGAAACAATTTTTTTTTAAAATGTGGAGTTTAATTTTAACCCTTTGGGTAAAATTTTTTTTCTTCGCATTTGGAACATAATCTTTTGGACATTTGAAAGCAGTAGATTTTATGCAAAAATTCATCTATTTCATACTATTCATGATATTGAAATAACTTCGAGTATTTAGTATTACAAAAAAAAAACTGATATATAAATTCAAAAAATGTATCATGTTCTGTTATGCCAAATGTACCTAAAGGGTTAAAATAACAAAGAGCCAAGAATAGAAACTAAAATGTAAAATACAATTGTTTATGATTCTTTTTGAATAATAAATCACATTATCAGATAGTTTTTATACATTCAAAAAAAATTGTGATAATCAAGTATAACATTTTTTTAACTTGCCACAAGCTATGAACTTTTCTTCTGGAGAAAAACTCTTCCTCCTTCATATTACCAAACACTGCTGATAAGTTAAAAGTTTTAAGTTTTTAAATGTTAGTTATTCTGAAAGTAATATTCATTCATATTACTTTCAACAAAGGTGAGTTATTTTTGTAAAAAGATTTCAACACCAAGGATTGTGAACTCCTTTGTAGCTGAATTTATAATCAACTCTTAGTAAACACACAATCAATTTTTTGCAGTTTCTTTGATAGAAAGGATTCATCTGGATCATGAACGTTAATATATTTTTTTGCTCTTAAATTTAATGTAAATGTCATAGTTGAAATCTAAATAAAAGAAAACTCAATTGCAATTTCAGGAGGGGAAGGGAACTTTAATTATACTTTTACAGTTTAGTTAAGTTTATATTAAAACAGTTAAGTTTAGTTAGTACAGTTGAGTTTATATTAAAACTTAAATTTAAATTTACATGACCATTCATAAACATACTATGCCTGTAAAATACTTTTCGAAGGATATTTATAAATCTTTGCAAATGTTTCATTGTCTATCAACTTTCTAAATTTTTTTCTTGTAAAATACCCAAGCTTTCTTATAAAATATCTGAGTATTTTCCCATCCTATATCACTGATTAGGTGCCTCCTGTCTGTTTTATTATTATGAATAAAGCAAGTCTTTTTTCGAAAATTCACCTATACAAAATTTAAAAAAACTATTTTGGCAACATAAAGCAGCAGCATTATTTAATGATTACATTACTACAATATACAGTTTTTTCCTGTGACAAAGTAAGAAATAAAATCTGTGATTTTTACAAGTTTTGAATTTGATTCCTTCATTATTATTATTTTTAGAAAAGGTATTGCTATGACAGAATTTCAATTAGTTCTTAAACACTAATGATTAGGCATTATGAATAATATTTTTTGAGGACAGTTAAAATTGTTCTGGTGGTTCTTCAAGCTAAAGAATTTATACCTTGAAAATGTTACATTAAATAAAAACTAAAATATTAAAAAAAAGCCCCCCCCCCCCTTTAAAAAAAAAAAAAAGGAAATCTAAAATTTTTGTACTGAAACCACATACCAAATCTTAACTCTATAACTAAGTCAGCTGTTGAGTAATTGTGTTTATAGATAAACATGATTCCAAAAATGTGTTTTCTCGATATTGAAAAGCGTAAAACATGGATTTTCACCATAATCTCAAGGTTGAATTTTTTTAATGATAGCAGTATTTTTTCTTTGTATACAAAAAATTAACAAAGATGAATTCTTAACTATATAATTGGGATTCTGCTAATTTCATAAATTTGCATTGAACAAGTTTTGGGTAGTTTGTTGTTGAATAAGCACAAGAAAAACATTTAATGTTTATTTTTAAAAATGAAAATAAAATAAGTCAAAAGATACAAATGTGTTTTCTTTATTTAAAAACCAAATTTTAAAGACAATGTTACAAAATATCAAGTTAAAAAATAAAGAGAATACTATATAAACACTTTGTTTACAGAATAACAATTTATTTAAAAAATTAACAATTAAATTGATTCCCTTCAAGATGCATACAAGTTTAAAATATGAAAGGTCAAAATTTCTTTTATTTGCATAAAGCTCGTCTTTTAAAAGAATAGATTTTTTTTTTTACACAGTTTCTACAGAGATGGGCTAAATAGCTCTATTTTTTCTCTCTCGAAATTCTGTCTTTTTACAGAGTAAAATCATTTTTGAGGTATTTTTATTTATTTATTTATTTGCAGGTTCTGATTTGTTCTATAGAACTGTGTTTAAATTGCAACAAATGGTCAATTACAGATATATGTCGATGCATTTGAACAGACACATTATTTGTTATGTTTATTAAAAGTTTCATCTTCGCACTTAAAGAATTCATTCTTATTTTCATTGTTTCAAGTGAGTTATCAACTTTTTATATGCATTTCTTTTAATTAGATTTTTAGATAAGCATTTACATTAACATTTAAAGGACCACTGAATTTATGTTCATTGTTTAACAATATTGACAAATGATGGACATGTTTTCCCATATAATTTAGAATAATAATGTCATGGCACATGCAAGAGTAGCTATGAGTGCACAGCATGCAGCTTCTGCAAGATATAAAACACTTATTATTACAAGTATGAACATTAGTTATGGTGCATGTTTTTCCTGAAGGAAATATTTCCCATTCATTATTTTTAATTTCATTAATGTCAGCTTTTAGCTCTTTGCCTAGTTTATGTCTTTTAAAATTCTCAGTTGCTTTTTCTGTAATTTTACAAGTTTAAGGTTTTGATAAAGTGTTCAAAATTTTTATAATTTGCTAGTTTATTTAATTCTGATATAAATTTATCAATTCTGTAGTTTTTTAGCACCTAAATAAATATATTTTAATAACATAAGAAAATTCTCTATATGCATATTCGTATTTAATCTTGCATTTTTCCTAAAACAATAAGCCCACATTTTTGTACTTTTGAAATAAAAATTTGAAAAATATTCATAAAATTCATTTGTATTGCCATCATTCTTGAGCCTTTCACACACAAAAAAAGTATTACTTTAAATTTAGCAACATATAATTCATAATGTTTTATAGATATAATCTTGTATTTCTTTCTTTAATGAATTAATGTGCTTTTTCCAAACAGTATCAATGTACCATGCACATATAGATATTTCTGACAAGAGCTAAACACTCTAGTCCAAGTATTTTTGAACATGGCAGCATCATCACTCATAAAAATTTGTGGTTTTATATATTTTTACTAAGTTGATTCAACGTAAAGGAAAAAGTGAGTCAGTGTTTTAGCATCAACTATTGACATGACACAAAAAGCAACTGAAACTTCTTTTTTATATTCATCTATGACAAGAATAGTTACCAATTCAAATTTATACCTAGATATACTATAAATAGAGTCTATACAAATCCTATCAGTACCAGATTGACAACATATTTTTTTTTTTTTTTGAAATTCAGTCATTATAACTAATATGAACATCTTTTTTATCAATAATTTTATGATCAATGGCTTGCTTTTTTTTTTGTAAAAAAAAGAACAGTATTATGCTTTCAGCCCAAACACAGATACTACTTTCATCATTATTAATTATATATCCTTTACTTTGAAGAGATAATCCAAACTGTTTTTTAATATTATGAAAATCTTTTTTTGTAATTAGATGTTTTCTTTCAATAGTGTTTTCCAATAATTGTCTGATGTCTTCCAATATTTTTTTTTCCTTAACTCCATCCAGGATTTTCTCTATAAAAAACATATTTAATTAGTTATTTAAGGTTTCTTAAAACAGTATTAAAATTTTTGATGAAATTTTAATTTGGACAAAGGCAATAATAACATTCATATATCTGACATCATAATTCTATTTTTTTCAATCTTACTTGTGTGAGAAAAGTATTGGTTTTTTAATTTTCTTACGCTAATATTTTATTCCATAATCAATATAAAAAATTTCCATAATTAGATTTAATAATACAATGTGTTATGAATTTTTATAAAATATATTATTTAAGTGGACTGCAGATCTGAATATGCTATTAAACTTTATATTGATATAATATTGTATTATTTAAAATTCACATAAGGCTATAACCAATTTAATATAATTTGTATATTTGATATAGTAAAATTTTATTTCTTTTAATATGATTGTTTTGGTTTTTGAATTTTTTTCATATATGCCCTAGGTGTTCACATGTGTGCCTCCATAGGGGCACATGTAAAAAAAGATTTTTTAAATATATCAGAAATTAAAGAAATATTTTATTAAAAAATCTTAAAAATTCCATAATACAAAGAAAATACTGTTTAAGCATATGAGGATTTGTTTTTGCTGTAAGAAATTCATAGTATTTTTTGAAAAAAAAAATATTTTACATGTCTTCCTCTCCATATGTTCTTACCAAAAAAATTTAAATATAATTGAGGTCAATAAAATAAAAATTAATAAAGTAAAAACAAATATTCAGCAGAATAATTATGAAAGAAAAAATTATAATAGTTACAGTTCCAAAATAGATGATATATCACATGGCTCTTAAAGTTTTAAATTTATCTGTATAATCTGTTATTCAGAGAATGATTAGTCATCTCTGAGACAATCAAGACCAGTTCAGATTTAAAGAAAACTCTTTCCAAGAGTAGCGATACATACATATATATTTATTTTCCATTATTTTCATGTTTGTACATAGCACTCATTTGTATATTTTTTTACTTACCCTGTTCTTTTTCTTTTATTATTTTTATTTTCATTTCTAGAAGCTTTTTTTTCTTAATAATTTCTTTATTATTATTTTCCCTGAATTTTGTCAAACAAATTGTAAGTCTGTTAATGTAGAAAGGCATTTTTCAGTTTCTCTTTGATAGTTTGTTTATTAAGCCACTTTCTATGTGAATTTGAACCAGTTCGTTGCTCTCAGCTTTGTTCATCTAATATTAAAAAATCCCCTTAACAAATTTTAATCAATAAATGTTAGACATCGAACAATTACAGTAATAGTTACAGTGGTGGATAGTACAGGAGCGTCTACTGATATGTGTCTCATTTTATGCTCATTACACTGTTTAAATAATCAATAGGTTATAGTTGCAAGAGTATTAGGTGGTGTTGTGTTGTGTATATTCTGATATGATTATGATCATGCATAATTGTGGAACTAAGATGGATGAACTTCAAGAATATACTAATTCTTTTTTTACAAAAATACAATGTAATAAGAATATATGTATTTACTCTCATCACTGATTAACTAATTATGTATGCTGCTTGTAATAACATTAAAAACAATGCTACAATCAAATAATTGAATAATGCGACAATTAAACAATAAAAATGTATGGAAATTCAAAAGTTTTACAAATAAATATTTCAACAATTAAATGAATAAAATAAATGCATTGTTTTAAAACCAGAAGTTTATATACTAACTATAGGCTGAGATTAAGACAAACTTAACATTTTGTATGCGTCATTAATTGAACAAAAAAAATCAGATGATTGTATAAGAATGTTACTTCAACTTTAAACAAAGCCATAGTCATCTCAAATATTATTGTCAATGATATATTTGATTAATGAAATAAATATGTTCAAATTTCATAAATGAATTATACAGTATTAATGTAGTTTCATTAATACATTATGCTAATCATAGAGAGTACTGGAGTTATTAAAAAAAGAATTCTTTCAGAAATGTTTCCTAAATGAAGCATTAACTAGAAGACAAATACTAACAAGGAGTTTCATCAGTACTGCTTTTCATGTCCCCTCCCTCCCCCCACTTTTTAAAACATTCTAGTAATATGAATGAGATTCTCATCTTAGTAAATCTGTGACTATTAAATCTGATATACTATTGGTAAGTTAAAAACAAGAAAATGATTCACAGTAATTAATAAATATACATTGCATTTGTTTGATTAAGATGAATCATTGACTTGCCAAACTTACATCTTTAAATATAAGCCTAATAGCTCAAGATTTAGAGGACACTCCAATATTTCCTTTACTCAATAATAACTTAAAAACAGAACTTGTATATAGAATTGGCAGAACTTGGTTAAAAGCAGGACTGACAGAAGAAATGCCCTATAGAAGGTCAAAGGTTAACATGCTGTAAATTATGATGAATTTTGGGAATTGAGATAGGTTTTCAAGATTATTAACAGAGCCGACCTTCTCTATGAAGTGGCCCGGATGCAAAAAGCCATTTGGAGCCCTAATTTTTTTGGGAAGTAAAAAAAAAAAAAAATACAAACCCAAACACATATTATTAATGCATGTTTATTTAATGCGTGATTTTGTTTTTGCTAATATATCAATTACTTCAGAAAAATTACAATTTTTTGCAATTTTTTTTTCGGTGCTTAATATACCAAATGCATCTAAGCGTTATGCACACATGCTTGACCAAAGACAATTCTTTATTAATTTTAATTTACTGAAAGAGCGCTCAGCACTTGCTATTGCACTAATAACTGACAACGTAAAGAATTGTTTTATCACAGTTAATACATTTAGAAATAACTCATTATGATTTTTATTTAGTATGTATGTCCCTATGTCTTGTGCGTTATTTACATCTTTTTCATTCAAAATTAAATCTCGTCGCAAACAAATTTCCTGGATTAAGTTTTCATCTACATCTTTGTTATAAAACTTTATAAAGTTTTTGTAACATTTCTCTAATTCATATTTTTCTAAAAATTTTGTATCATTTACTAATTTGAAATCAGAAATAATATTTGGAATACTTTTAAATCTAACTTCTATTTGTACAATAACAGTATCAATTACATTGTTAAAAAATAACACCTAAATTCCTCTTCCGGGTTTTTTTGTAGATGCTGAAAATAAGCAATATAAGCGTTGCAATATCCCCAAATTGTTTTTACAATATAGACTGCTGGAAGCGCATCACAAATTAATAAATTAAAGGAATGTGACAGGCAAGGCACATAAATTGCATGCCGGTTTAGAGAAAGTATTCTAAATTGTATGCCTAAAATATTTTCGTATACTAGTTGTATGCTTACCCTCTACAATTCATAATATCTAAATCAAACTCACTTAATCTTTCCAATGGAGTTTTCGCTAGTCCTTCTCCAATCCCATCAGTTATTTCAATAAATCCTATAAATGACTGATTTATAGTTAACATTTTCTCTTCAAAATTTACATTCCTAATAATGATTGAAGTTCGTTCCATATGGAAAATATCAGGAGTACAATCCATTTGGATACTATAGTGCATGGCTGCTTTTATATCATCGTTTAATTTTGTTAATGACTTTATTTCCTAACGCAGAAATAATTTGTCCTTGTGACCTATGTTCTAAATGATGGTCAATTTTATTTTTAGAATTTATTATTTTGTTTATATAATATCCATTAGCATAGGGTCGTGTTTACTTAATAATTCGATTAAACTTAAAAAATTTCCATTATTAGGCGTACCTATTATTTCGCGGGGTCCTCGAAGTGGAAGATTATTACATGCTAAAAATAGAATCACGTATACAATTCTTTGAAATAGTAATTTGAGTCGTCTGTTTCCTTTCTTACTTGGACTTGATATGTTTTATCAATAGTTGAACATAAATTTAGTCGTTTTGATAATTCTTTCCAAGCAATAAACGAATTAAAATGACAACCAGAACACTCATAATCTTGAATTACTGTTGACTGCTTTCTCCAGTTATTATAGCCACCTATAAATCGTGTAGTTTGGTCATTTCCTCTTCTTTTGGAAAATAGTATACAACAAAAACAAAATACGGAGTCTTGCGTTTTTGAATAAATTAATCAGTTGGGAAGTTGGTTTCAACATTTGGCATTTTTTAAAGTAGTAAGTAGTTAAAAATGAGCTAGCTACTTTCAGCATTTTTAGCAAAAACTCTTTTCTGTTGTACAGGTCCGATTTTAACATAAAACATTCTAACTTTATTAGTTATAATACTTGACTATAAACCAGGATCATTTATATTCTCTTTATCATATTTGTTATTGCCATTTTCGTCATTATTTTCTGATTCGGTCGTATTTGTATAAACACACGGTTCTTGAACAAATTTCACTCTTTCAATATTTTCATTGCTAGAATTTAAATTGTAACTTCTGAAGTCGTAGTAATTTCCTTGCCAGAAACCATTTTTTTTTCTTTTATTTCCTAGCCAAGAAAACAGATCTACTTGTGACTTCTTGAAGTTTAGCTTTTCCTCTTTTTTCTTCTGATAATTTATTTTTTTGACACCTAGAGAGATATTTCCTTGGCAAGGACATAGTTTTATCAAATTACTTTATAATATACTATATGTTATTACTTAATAGGTGAGGTAAGTGACTGTAAATCTACTTACCTTATGTTAATAATATTTTGTACACTTGCATTACACTCTAATATATGCTGTAAACTTTGTATATTTCCAAATCCGTCGACTGCTCCATTTAAACTGGTTCCTTGATTCTTTTCATTCTGGTCGTGGCCAGTGAAGCAGTAATGCAATGTGCGTTGCTATGAGTTGATGGTTTAATTTATCATCGCTTTACTTTTTGTTTTTATAATTAATTTTGAAATAAATTTGATTTATCTATCCTCTTTCGTTTTTGCGTATAAGCGTCCAAATTACAGTAGAGAAAAAACAAACATATTTTCTTTCATATTTCATAATGATTTTGAAACTGAAATTTCTTTCAAATTAACATGCAAAATTTCATCTATTTAGCTTCTTGCTTTTCTGTTCATTCGTTTTCGTATTTCCATTTAGGAAATACACGCAGACTTTTGTTTTACTTTTTCATTCCGATTACTGCAACACAAATTTGTTCCGAAAAGAGATTACAAAATTTCAACCATTTATCTCTTTGTGTTTCTGCATATTTGTGCTCTTTTTTTCCTTTTTTTTATGTTATTGAGATTTTGATGCTCGGATTTGATCGAAAATACTATTTTACTATTCTAATTTCATGCATGAAGTTTCTCCGATTTCTCATTCATATTTATTTTTCTAAGGCGTGAGATAGACAAGACCTTCCACAGGGAATTTCATTCCTAGCTAGATAGGAATTTGCAAATTTGGTATAAATTACATACGAAATTTCATTCATCTAGCCGTTGCGGTTTTTGTATATTCTCATTTATTCCGTTATTAAACACACAGATGGGCTTTCTTTTGATGCTTTCATTTCTATGATCATTGTCAGTTTAGCAACACTATATGTACCAAATTTCATTGCACTAGCCTCCTCTTTCGTTTTCATTTCAATCTCGTTCCTATTAATGTGGGCAGACGTGTAGACTGATTTCAGTTGGATGATTTTAATTCCTATTTAGGAAAATTCCTGCAAATTTACCACATTTCATCCATCTAGCTTGTAGTTTTTTGTGTATTAATGTTTACATATCTGCAATCAAACATACAGACAGTTTCTAAAAATAGACACACTTCCTATGATGAAGGAACAATGCAAATTTTGTAAAGATAACATTTACTAAATTTTATCTATCTAACTTCATAATTTATCTAGCTCTTTTATCTATCTAGCTATTTTGAGAACTTATTCAAATATGCGTAGATCGACAAGGGCCTATAAACTATTTTAAGTTTCATTTTTTTAGCTTGTTTCGTTTTTGAGAACGTTTTCCCATATTTACGAATAATTATGATGCAGATGCAGAGTCTAACCGAGCAGTATGCCAAATCTCATCTATCCAGCGGATAGCTTTAATTTGTTTTTACTTATCAAACTCAAATACACATTATCCTTCGGATATCTTTACTTTAGTCTAAACTTTTCAGAAATTTGAAGAAAATACACAAATCTCATGTGCCATCATATCAAATACAGTTCGTTTCAGTATCCTGAAATAAATATACAGTATTTCACTTTTCGACGATTCCATCTCACTAAGGGGTGAGACTCGGAAGGATGAGCGCATTTCCAGAATTCACTTTTGATCTTAAATTTCCCCCATTAGATACTTTTTTTGTTCAATTTTTTTTCACGTGTATATGAGTGTTGTGTCTTTTCTGACCGCATTTGCTTATTGATATGTCTAGTTCAAGTGTCAAAAACGCTTTCAGGCGCAGTACGAAGAAAATTTTGCTAATTATTTCATGTAATATATTTAAAAATAACCATTATTCTTAAATAGAAAAATAAAAATCATTAATAATAAAGTTTTTTAAATATCAAAATAAATAAAATATCATATATTTTAAAAATAATATTTATAATATTTTTAAGACGTTCCATATTTACAGCAGTCCCTTAAATGAAAATAAAATGTTTTAAATAGATTATTCTCTATTACTAATCGTTGTTAATCTTAAAATATTGTCAAAAAAATTCAATAACATATAAAAAAGAAGCATTTTAATATAAAAAAGATCGTTATTATTTTGTAAAAAAATAATTACAAAATTTGAAGATCAAAAAGTTTTTATTTATTCTTTATAATTTAATGTTAATCAAAATTAAATAAAAATTGCTCTGAAATATTTTAATGTGCATAGTACCTTTTTTCTGTCAGTATTGCGAATTATCTGCAATGTTTACGTCTCATAAATCCGCGAGTAATCCGAGTTCACTTTATTGTTAAATGTAAACATCATCTTTCCTCTCACCCCAACTTTGACGAATGAAACTCATCCTAACGCATGCGTAAAAGAGCGGAGGCTTTTAGAATCCGTTGTGAAACATTATGATCTGTTGTGTTTGTAGGGTTTTTTAGTTATTGTGTTGGCAGACAGACATAATTTTTTTCCCCGATTGAATTTTGACAAGGAAATCATTCTATTTACTCTGATTGGAATATCTAAACATTAATATTGTGTAGAAGTTTAGCGACACGAGCTTGATGACTGGAAAAATTGAATGTGCTTCAAGTCAAAAAAGTGACTGCCTGTCGACGCCTCTTATCCACCATCTTGTTAAGTTCAGTTTTAATTAAATAAAGTTACGTTGACACGGTGTGAAAATTTGGGAAATCGAGCGATGTTTTCGGTAATGAATTGAATTGCAGATCAGAATACATGACAGATCGTTCGATATTTCGTTTTGATGCTCTTAAAATTTTCTCTCATTCAAAAGTCTTCCCGTTGGTGCGGTGTGGAAACTAGGAGGACTGATTATTGAAATAAGCATTTAATAAGGTTTACACAAAATTTTCATATTTTTGACAAAATTTCCCTTCTGATAAATGTAAATCGTTAATGAAAATTATTGCCAAAAGGAAAGGTGTTTGTAGATGTATAAATGAATACGGTTATTTAAACACGTAGAAAACTGAATGAGTGTATAAATAAATAATAGGCAAAGAGGTAAATATTTTTTTTTGCATCAAAATGGCAGATATTCATTCAAATGTGGGAAGAAATATGATAATATGTGTGCCTGCCGTATGAAAACTGAAAAACATAAAACTTCAGGTTTTAATATCGTTTTCCATATCGTTTGCAAGTTTGAGTTATCAAATAAAGTAGCGAATGAAAGCTAGATTAAATAAAACAAAGAATGAAAAATTTGCTACAGTTTTGCTACAGTTGCTAAGTGAAACAAAAGTTATTTGTTATCCATCTCTTAACGAACCAATGTAAAAATAAAATCAATAAAAAGTTAATGCGACGATTACGCTATCCAAACATTTAGAAAAAAAAAAAAAGTGAAAAAAAATCGTGTCAATGTAGTTTTTTTACACTTTATTTATTTTTTTATTTTTTTTGCAGCTCACATTCCAATTCTGCTTATTGCTATGTTATTTTTCCTTTAGCCTGCTTTTCTGCTGCATATCTTTGGTCTAATGTCTAGGCAAAATACGAGATAAAATAATGAAAATGCGAGTTCACATTTTTTTTGACAGCCATGTGACGGAAGTTTTCGAAATGAATTATATAATATTAAAATAAAAATATTGGGTTTTGATAGAAAATTAGGCGTTCAAGCAAGATATATATATATATATAAAGTAGGGCTGAAAATCTTTGATATC
This sequence comes from Argiope aurantia, assembly GCA_026543865.1. NCBI lineage: Eukaryota > Metazoa > Arthropoda > Arachnida > Araneae > Araneidae > Argiope > Argiope aurantia. The sequence goes on along the minus strand of JAPMOR010090470.1, from coordinate 120,200 downwards.
AATGAAAAATTCATATGATGATTACATGTACCAGATTGCTCTGAATAAAAGCATAATAAATGCATCCGCATTTTTTTTTTGTTAATAAAATATAATGCAGCTTAAACCAAGGCCATTTCGTGATTCTGGCATTCCAGTTTTTTTCCGTTGAAGAGTTATTTTATTAATTGGCTTTTATGTTTAGTCTAACATATAAGTAATGAAAAAAAAAAGAAAAAAGGATTTCTCTTTCCGGATTAGTGCTGAGCCACATGGTTGCCAACGGTCTCAATTTAAACGAAAAACCTTAAAAATATTTATGCATGCATTATTTTTTTTTCTAACAATATTTGCAATCTAGGTTTTTTTTTTTTATCAGCTTCCCTCCATGAAAAAGAATAATCAAAATTCATATATAATTTTAAAAAAAATTGCAACATTCCTTATTTTTTTTATGTTTTAAGAAAAATTCGTATTAGATTTTTGCTTTTTCTACTACTGCGCATTGTGAAAAAAAATCATTTGTCGGAAAAATTTGGAGAGCGAAGAACTTGCTTGTGGTTTCATCACAATATAATCTCAGAAAGAAATGGCGGATTTCCATATGGAAAAAACAGAAGAAAAGAAAGCATATATTATTGCTATCATAAGAAGATGAATTTCCTCTACCGTTTTTTTTTTCTTATTCGTCTTATTTATCATTTTTGTATTTTAAATGAACATAAATTAGATTAATTAGAATGAAATGCTATAAAAATATTTTTATTCCAATTTTTTATTTTCTGTCGAACAACAGCCAAAATTTAGGATTAATTATAAATTTTAAATCAATAAGCGAAAACGTAACATGAGATTATATCTATCAAATAATAAGAGTGCTGAGTGAAACGTTTACATTATCAGGTCTTCGCAAAGTATCGATCACAGAAGAGGAAGCAAATTCTAACATGTAATCCGAAACGTTGGAGCAAGGCAATATTATACGCCATCCATCCGTCTTGCCTTTGATTGCATGAGCCGTTGCAGTCAGTCAGCAACAATTTTATTGCGTAATTTTTAATTAGCAATTTACAAAAAGGATCATATTGAAGCATCATAGATAAATTAATTGCGGAAAGCAGCTTTTAGGTGGAACCTTTAATCTACATCTTTTTTCAGTTGAAGCAGTCCTCTTTATGATATATTATATCACAATAAATAATTAATTAAAGAACACATATGACGGATTTTTACATTCTAGGATCTTTTCTATAAATAAATTATTATATTGGTATACCATATTCTTGTGCTTGTAATGTTTACAATTACCGAACAGTTAAAGGAACAAGATATAGGATAAACATACAGAAGAAAGGGCGGACAAGCATTCTTTTTTCAAATTTGCATGATATAAAAATAGTTTTGGACAGAATGCAATGGCTGATGCAATCAAGTGGGACAAAGACAAGACAGATTATTTTTCAAATGTAATAGAAAAGCTAAAATTTTAAATTTTTAAGCGGAATTAAAATGTCTATGATTTGTAATCAAATAGATTTTAATTAAAAAAAATTTTAATTTGGATTATCTTTAAAATAAAATCTAATTAAAATTTTGATAAAATCTTTCTTAACGAATAACTACTATTTAAGAAATAACGACGTTACATATTTGGGTGTTTCATGGGCAATAAATAGTCCAAACTCTTAGGCGTTTTGAACGACATTTTTTCCATTTTGCATGCCATAATTTATGTGCATTATGGATTATAAAAATATTAGTTGCTATCAAGTTAAAATTTTCAGTGAAATTAAAACACCTTCTCATACACATGGTTCTGTTATTTAAATTCCCCCCCTCTAAATATTAAATATTTTTAAAAATAAAATGCTTTCTTAGATTAGAGAATATAGTATGTCATTTACGTTAGACAGGATATCCGTTTTACAAAATCCAAAAACCATTTATTATTCACTCAGTTTTTTTCCTATCTATCTATACTTATATAAAGCTCAATGTGTGTGCGTGTGTGTGTGTGTGTTGGCGTTCTACAGGCCAGACCGTTCGACCTACAGCTACCAAATTTGGCACATGCATACCTTGGAAATCGGGAATGTGCACCTGGAGTCCCTTTTTTTAAATTTTCAATTAGATTTTTAATTATTAATTAAAAACTAACTTTCCCGCCAAAAAAATCTTTTCATTTTCCCACCTCCAAATGTGTAAGACTTCAGTTTTTTTTTTTCCTTCCACGCTAAAGAGGATAAACTTAAGAAATTTTCGGCAGATTATTTCAGAAGATTTTGTTTATTTTCTTAATGTTTGATACCTTTAAAATTAAACATTGTTAATTAATCGATCTTTCAGATTCATTCTGGAGTATTTTTGAATTAAAATAAAACAGAATAAAGGAAATTAAAAATTTTTAATCTGCATACCGTTACCCCAACTGGAGTAGAAAATTCACGCATTTGCGTTACCATAATTGGCGTTGAAAATTCACGAATGCGCATTGTGTTCTGATTGTTAACCTATTTTCAACGGATACGGACTTGGTTTTGATGGCTTAATATGTTTTCGACAGATTATTTCAAACGATTCTGTTTATTTTTTTAGTGTTTGATGCATTTAAAACTAAACATTGTTAATTAATCGATCGGTTCATGATGAATCTGCGAAAATTTGTTGAAAACTTCTTGAGATATTATATAAATTAAGAAAAATATTCTGTAACGCCCATAAGGTTTAAATACTCAGCGACTCTGTTTTCAGTACTCATATTTTTAAAAAAATGCTTCGTTTCGGTTAAAAAAAATTATTATATTTATTGCAGTTTAATCCTTTCCACTTTAATTTAAAGCATAAATTCTACGGGAGCTAACAGAAAATTAGAGATATATATATTACGTTATGGTTGAAGGTCTTTATAATATTATGAGTAAATTATATGATTATTAAAATTTGAAGTTTTAAAATATTTTAATAAAGAAGCAATTAAAATGCGAGTTCCATAAAAAAAATTATTAAAGTTTTAACGTGAATTAAGATGGGCGAACCGGCTGGTCGCCAAATCAAATTTTTGAATTTAGCGCCGTAATGCGTAATTTAGCGCCTATATGCATATGGGAACTCAAAAACAAAAAAATTAGATGAATAAATTTTAATATACGGTCTTTTCATTAATCCGGTGATTTTAAACTCTACTAATTACTTTAAAACACGATATGTACAGAAATATAGCAAATCGAGTTAATGAAATGTTACTTTATTATCTCCTTAATGATATCGATTTTATTTCTACCCATTTTTTTCTTTACTTTGAATAAATTCTTCAAGTTTAATTTACAATGTTTTGTTGCTTTTAATGTTAGGTTTGGTTTGAAAAAAGCTTTTAAAGTCTCAGTTGCTTTTTTTAATGCTATGGAATTCAAATCCATCCATGAAAATATCTAATCGGTGCTTTTTCCAATGTTAAAATTAAGATTAAAAATTACTTTTTTTTATTATTAATTCCGAAATAGGATTTTCACTTTCGCTTATAAATTTCATAATATATACACTTTTAATTTATGTCCACAATAATTTATTGCAGGATGATACAGTTAAGGTCCTATTTTTATGTCGTATCATATAAACTGAAATTTTAAAAAGCATTCCTTATTAATAGTTTAATAACCTAAAAAATCAACTATCTTGGCGAGCAAGCTGATCTCCAATGGAAAAGCGAAATATAGCAAATAGATAAATGAAATTTTGCAAGTGGCCTTGGGAGAAAATTTTAGATCTCGTAGGTGAAAGGAAGAAGAAAATTCCAAATTATGTTATGATATTTTAAAATCTAATTTAAATCCTAATTAATTTCCCTTTATCTTAATCTTATTTTTATTATTCTAAAATGTTCTCTTATTTCCTGATCCAATTCCAACTTTTTTATTTATTTAATTAATGCGCCATGAGTTCTGTAAAAATGCTTAAATCTGCACTTTCACACGCTCCGAGTCAAGGGATAAAAAACTGTCAGGCCAAACAAATTCTTTTAAAAGATATCTATAATTCCCTTACCAAATCGACACGTATAAAGAAATCCCTATGAGAATCTCACAGTATATAATCATGGGAATAAATATTTCGTGCGCTCTTTTCTATTTTCGCTCTTGTGTCGTGCTGTAGATTGATGTACCTCGACGCTTCTTGCCTGTAAATAAATTATGCCTCCCGTGATGGAGAAAAAGCGAAGTTTTAAAATTACAAAAATGTCTTCTATCTTTTCGGCCACGAAATTGTTTAAAAATATGTTTTACATTATATGTACATAATGATATTTTAAAATTTAATTTAATCTTAATTAATTTCCAAAGTTTTATCTTAATTCAGCCTATATTAATTCCATTCAAAAATATTCTCTTATTTCCTGATTCAATTCCACTTTTCTTATTTAATTAATATAACAGAAGCTCTGTAAACTTGCTGACATCGATAAGTTCCCACACTCCGAGTGAAGGGATAAAAATTTGTTGATCTAAGACATTATTTTAAAAGATCCTTATAATTCCCTTTCCTAAATCGACTCGTAAAGAAATCCTTATCCGTATCCCACAGTATATAATCATGGTGAAAAATATTTCATTAGCTTTTCCTCTTTTCGTTCTTGTGTCGTTCTGTGTTGATGTGCCTCGTCGCTTCTGCTTGTGCATAAATTATGCCTCCCGGATGAAATAAAAACGAAGTTTAAAGTTCGAATGAGTCTTCTTTTTCCTCGGCCTCTGCTTAAAATATTATGTTTATTTGTATACTTTTTTTTTATAAATGAAATCCGTTATTAATTTATTCAAAAGTTTCTAGAATATTGATAAAATGGTAGTATTAAAAATAACTTTACTGTAAACTCAATAAATAAGAATTAATGAATAAGCTATTTTTGTGTTTTTTTGCCAATAGCAAAATCTCATAAATAATTTTTAGCGGAATAGTTCTTAGAATTTATTTTAGAATCTTTATTCTCGGGGTAGATTTTCCTTATAAGAGAAATAATTTTGTATTATTTTTACGATTAGTTCTTAATATCATGTATATCATGGACAAAAAAAAAATTGTAATGAGAGTAATGCACGCTGCCATCGATATTTCTTGTCCCGCTCTTTTATTCAAGTTCTGAATTCATTATAAAATTATATTAAATATATTAATATTTATGATTTTCTGACTACCTATTTTTAAATCAAATTATATAAATATTTCTTTATGCATATACAGTAAATCTTCATATGTATTCGATCAATCAGTAGCGGAAATTTAAAAATAAGAAATCGTTGGCAAGTTAAGTTCCATAAATCATGATTAAAATGTATTTCCTATCTTATTGCAGATATTCAGGAGAAAGAAGTTTCGTCGCCTCGTTCAAGGACCTCAAACTGTTTAGTCTAAAGAGAATGAAAATCATTTATTCCAGTTTCACTCTGAAGTTTGGTAAACGATTATGCCGGCATGCAAGTTGCTGTCAGTTGGAACTAAGCCTAATAACACATGTTCGAAACATAGTCGGCACATGTTCGAAATGAAACTGAAACTCGCCGCCATGTTTTGCTCCGAAATCTAATACGAAATTTCTCAGTAAAATTAGTTTGTTTGTGGTTATCCTCAAAGAAAAAGAAAGTTTGACGGCATTAACCATATTGAAATCTTTCGCATTACTTTTTTCCGTTAACAAAGATTTGCATAAAAACTTGATTTTAAAATGTGGATGTTATTTATTTAACAGGATATTGGTAATATCAATTCTTTGAAAACAAATCAATTTTTTTGCGTAAGTTTCTATATTTATTTACTTTCTGTAATCTGATATTTAATTTCTAGAATACGTTTTTCATTTAAATGATATAATTTATAAGTAAATTATTTGCTGGAGAAAACAGGTTTCCTAACTTATCTCACTACTGGCTTTCTAAAATGCAATAGTTAAACTATTTCTTTTATTTAATTTCAATTTGATTAAAAGATATTATTTTCCTTTGTTTTGTGTTCTGTCATTGACTAAACATTATAATGTAATAAATTTTCTCTAAGAAATACAAATTATTTACAACAAATGTTAATAAAACAATTTCCCATGTATTGTATTATTTATTATAAGTTGTTTAATTAATGTGATGGCATGTATCTAAATTGAGTTTTAAAGGGTTTTTTTTTTAATTATCCGAAAAATTTGATCATTTTTCTTGGCGAAAGCTTTCATCTTTTATTTTATTTAATATTTCTTCTCCCAGATAATTTTCTTTGCTGTTCTTTTTCGCTTTACTCGGAACACTTCTGCCAGTCTATATTAAATTATTTGTCAGGACCTAATTTAATTGTGAAAAATAACAAATTAGGACTGAAATACAAATGTCAGTTAGTTCCATGTTTTCTGAAGAACTTACAAAATCAAATAGAATATTCAACAAGTTTACTCGTCTATTTTTATGATTGAATTGCAATTATTTGTTTATAAAAGCCAAGAATTTTGTGTATGCACGGAAGCTTCATAAATCGTTTCAGTTACATGGAAAATAATTAAATAATATAAAAGCAGTTTAAAAACTATTCTACAGATAGTATTTTAAGAAGATAATATTGTGAAGTCTAAATTTTTTTTGTGTGAGCCCAATTCTAGTAAAGGAATTAAAAATAAACTATAAATTACTTAATTTTACTTAACACTTATCGCCGTCAAATTGTTGAATCTTGAATTATAGATATTCTGTATTAAAACCATAGTTTTTAATTACAATCGTTATTTTCTCGTAATTAGTGAAGAATTCATTAAATATGAGATAAGAAGATCGAATTGTGAATTTTTTCGAAGATGCTGTCAAGGAGAAAGAATTCCATGTCTATTACTGTTAATAAGCCTAATGAAGTACTGGAATTTTAACTCTTCTTAATCAATACATGTCGTATGACTTAACGTGAATTGCTTTAGTCATAAATCTGAATGTTTAAGAGTCAAATATGAAAATTAAAACAAGAAAGGCAAACGATTTTTAAGAAAAATACTAAAATGGTAGTTAAATATTGCTAAAGAAGGAAAAAAAAAAATAATAAAAAAATAAACATAAAAGTAAACGATTTATTTTTCATTGATAGTAAATTTTTAATTTTCTCTCTTTTTGTTTGACTGCCACATATTGTTTCACTAACTTAAAATGTTAACTATTTTTTAACTTTGTTTTTTTAAGCTCTTTTCTATAAAGCAGCGTTGTTGCATTTTTACATTGGCAGAATCAGGCATCGAAGAACTATCTAATATCGGTCGCAATGAAATGGTTAGCATTGCATTTCTATGCTAGAAAATTGATTTTTTAAAAAAAATCTTAATCGAGACAAATTAATGAATAAGGTTACAGTTTTTTTTATTTGCTTAGCAGATAAAATTTATGTATCAATTTATTGTTACAATTAATCAGATTTTGTGTTTCTCCCCGATTGTGTTCTGTATTGCTGATCTTGGCACCCAATTTTGAATTCTTTCAGTTATGAACAGTGAATTAGTTGAGTAATTGATTATAATTTTCTGTAAATGTAAAGATATGAAATATATGTTTTGATTTTTTTCATTATTTTTATAAAATCGAAAGGTAAACTCGATTGCTAACAATTCTTGCAACCAAATGACGTTTATCCGTTTTACAAAATTAGATTACTTATTTGTTATGATATTTATTTCCTAGTTTATTTTTAACCTTTTAAAGACCGTTCTGGAAATTCGTTCGAAATTTAAATTAGCAGTTTTGAACGTGATTTTTATCGTCTGGGAAATTTGAATAATTGGCTAATTGTCTTATTTGTGTTTCCGTTTCTATCTACATCGCCTTAGAATTATTTATCTGGATTTGCACATGACATTTCTGCCTTAAAACAGTACTAACTTGGGTAAAAAGACATTAATTCGTTAAATTTAAATAAAAGCCCCTTTTTGAAATGTAATGACTGTAAAGATTTGTCACTCTTTCTTAATTGCATTTGTTTCATTTTCATCTTGTCTCCATAACAGCAATTTGAAAGTGAAAAGCAATCTGTCATTTGTCATTTATGCTACAAATAAATATTATTTGGAAATATGTATACTACTCTACAAGTCTAGTATTACTTCCTTCGGTCAATTTTATCATTCTAATTGTCATGGATATATTACCGAAAGAAAAAATAAATATATCCATGAAATTACTGAATTACCCTCATGGTATTGGACTAGGGGGAAAAAAATTATACATCATTAATATTTCGTCGTTTCTTGTTCTGGCTAATAATATACTTCGAAATTTATTAATTGCCATTTAACATGTTAATATAGTTTTCATTGTTTTGAAAATTTCCGTTTAAAAAGATCTGGAAGTAATCGTGAAAAAAAAAATCTTCAAATAAAGATTGCAGTGTAATTTCATTTTAGATTGTGATGTGGAGGTCAGTGAGCGAGTAAAGAAGGGAGGGGGGGGGAAAGGGGACAGAAAATGGACGCGTCTGCTATTCGCCAAACGAACTCTCTTTACGTATGCATTGGATATGCGAACGAATCGGAGAGAATGGCAGTCCCTTTCGACCAATGAGACATACCGTATTTTATATGCGGTCAGTTGTCCCAAAATTTCATTAGTGATTCAGATCTCGGAACTGCTGTTTATTGCGTTTGTACTCCCTTCCGAATATTTCTGATTTCAGGTCAGTTATGTTGATTGCTCGTACTTTGTTCTCAGAGTGATTTTTTGAGGATTTTAGTTTGAATAAAAATTAAAAGAATATTTTGTGTTTCCCCTTGGTAATTAATGAAAATATTATCTGAAAAGTATGACATTTATAGTGTCAATGAGAGTTATAAAGAGAAAAGAAAGCCATCTGTCCTTTGATTAAGTTTGCTGCACTGTTTTTCTCTTAATATTAACAATTTTTTTAAGTAATTTAAATATAATTTAAAATTAAAATGTTCATTATTGTCAGAACTGATTTAATGTTTCTTCTAATATTTATACCTCCTATTAATAAGCGGTATAATTATTATCTTATTTTTCTTGCTTGACATTAAAAATTAAATTATCTTTTTAATAATACTTGTTTTTACTATGTATTTGTTCTATGTGACATCACTTAGAAATAACAAAGTGAAAAAAAATTTATTCAAAAATATTATAGTAATTGCTTTGTCTTCATATGCATATGTAATGCTTTGCCATTATATGATCTCTATTGGTCCACCAAATTTTTTTTTCTTAGCTTTTTTAACCACGATTAGAAATGAACTTATACCGTATGATAATCTTCACAAAAGTGGATGCTTTTGATAAAGTATTAAATTTTCTTGAGAAACTGATAGCATTGCGAAACTTGATCAGTAATTTACTGAATTGGATTTCGTAAAAAATAGGTATCAATATTCGTTTTCGTTCCTACGTTTTACCACTAGTAGTTGTCTTTGTTTCACGAATGATTGTTTCTGTTGTTCTTTTCCTTTGTTTTTATTTTCATAGAAATGAAATTTGATTTCTGAAATTTCTTTTTAATGTGCTAATGGAGCTTGTTATTGTTGGGTTTAAATATTTTAATTTTCTTTGCTGGCATTGCTATTGAAGCACCGCAAAGGAAGTTCTCTATAGTAGTAGCATTGAATGTATGTGTTTTAGTGCCTACAGTTGCAAAGTAATGCAGATATAGTTTGGTATAGTTATAGATATAGTTTTTGACACATTTAGATTTTTTATATTGTTTTTCCGATCCTAGCCATACAAAGCCAGATGAATAAAGATCCAAACGACCCTGGAATGAAAGAACTCGTCACCTTGGACAAAAAGTACCAAGATAAACTATTTTTTTTTAGAGGATCTCCACAAATGGGTGAGTACTTTTGGAACTTGCCCTCTTGTAAATTGTATGCACCATTCCACTCCCAACTTAACTAATAAGAATAAAACTAAAAAAGTTAGAACCAGGACTGAGAATGATAAAGAAATAAATGTAAACAATCAAGCAATAAAGCGCTTAAAATTGGTGAAAAAACTAGGGTGGATCCTAGCACAGCCCACCTCTTGGTGTCTTTTTGAATTCTCGCCAAACGAGTGGCGATAACGTCGCCAATGTGACAACCTAGACGGATTTTTTTTATTTTATTTTTTATTATATTTTATTTATTATTATTATTATTTATTTATAATTTATTTATTTATTTTTTTATTATTTATTTATAATTTATTTATTTTTATTATTATTTATTTATAATTTATTTATTTTTATTATTATTTATTTATTATATTTTATTTATTATTATTTCTGGCCTTCAAGTATCGTTTTTTAATTGAAAAATAATAATAATAACAAATATTCAATTAATAGTCAACTTGGCGAGATTTCAAATAAGTCGCCAAGAGGTGGGCCCATCTAGGATTTTACCAAAAACTAAAACCAATAGTCCAACTAATAACGAATAATTTAAATTCCTACGCAAAATATTAACTGCAAAAATAAATACCAAAACTAATGATAATGAATCAGTATCAATTGAAAACCTCTACCAAAATTTAGAAAACCTCGAATTGGATGAGGTAAATGACAAGGCTACAGTAATAGTGCAGAGACCACCCCCAATCATGTTAAAAAGAACTGAAAACTTTCTAGGTGAACTAAAGTTCATTAACTAAAACTGCTTCTAGGTGGAGAGCAAATTAGGTGGACTGTGTATCAAATTCTATGTAAATAATGATGATGAATATCGAAAACTGACCAAATTCCTCAAAACCAACAATCTAGATTACTTCGTAATTACTCCCAGAGCCAGCCACCCCATCAAAGGGGGGATTCGAGGCCTCCCTAACAATATGCTGATCCAAACCATCAAGGAAGCCTTAGAAAATGATTGTAACTTTAAAATAGATAAAGTGTCAGAAAAAGATTATATAAATAATGTACAAGTGGAAGTTTACTTCCCAAAACAAAACATTTTAGAATGAGAAGAAATCAAATACGTGTTAAATGAATTTAAACGATTGTTTAATGGCCACAATATAATGAGCCCTTGTAGGCAATTAAAAAATGCAGACAATGATATAGTTAACTTTCCATTTTTTTCTAAAGTCTATGCCTATATTCAACAATGTTCAATCGACTTAATCTTTATGCATCCTGGTTGAACCTAATTTTCTGGAATGCCAACTTGCTGAAAAATAAAATGTTCGATCTACACACCTTTGCTGACAAGAGAAAACCTGACCTAATTTTATTGTAAACCGACTTTTCACCCTATCTACCAAATTACACATTTTATAGACAAGACGGTCCTCAAAACCCTTTCTGTGGAGGCACAGGTATATTTATTAAAAACAACCTAAAACATGAGGAAATCTTTATCCCCAACTTAATGAATGTTAAGACAACTATAATTAAACTATCACTTAAAAATAGACCCCAGATTGCTATTACTTTTATCTACATCCCATGCAACCTAGATAAACTATTTACGTGCAATCTAGAAAAATTACTAAACATAAGCTATAGGTTAATTCTTTCTGTAGATATGAATGCCCATCATATAAATTGGAACTGCAAAAGAATCCAGAGCTGGAAAAATTCTAGTGAATTTCACGAGTAATAAAAACCTATTAATATTAGCCCCACAAACACCAACCAGATTTGCCCTAATTTGACCACAACAATTGACCTTGCATTAGTCAAAAATTTTTCATACATATATAAAATAATTTTTAATACATTCCAGATATTCCCTCAGACCACAACCCAGTTGAACTAAAATTTAACTTTCACATCTCCCACTCACTATCAACCGACAAAAAGTCACAACTGACTGGCAGAACATTAAAAACTTCTTAAATACAAACTTAAAAACCCCAAACATTAATAACCACAATCAACTAGAAAGCGAAGTTAGCAAACTAATGACGGATATAACCCTTGCATATAATAGCAGCTCCCGACCCCTAAAACAGTACGAGGAACTATATCTACCTCCACCACACATCAGGCAATTAAAAAAAGAAAGGAACAGGCCCAAAAAGAAATTGGCAAAGGAGTAGGGACCCCACCTCAAAAAACCAATACAATAGAACCCAAGAAAAATTTAGAAATACAGTAATTGACTATAATCGCAGTGTCTATATGAAACAAAATGAAGTCCTGAACCCTTTGGAAAGCAACCAAAAGATTCAAACAAAAAAGAAACCCCATACCTCAATTCAGAGATCCAAACTTCCAGTGCACACTGATGCAGGAAAAGATGAACTATTAGCATACCATTTTGAGGAACAATTCAAACCGAACGTCTCACAGACAAAAATATAAAAGCAACGGTTGAATAATCTCTTAAAAACTACTGGTACAAAAACCTAAATAATAATTTCACTGAAATTAAACCTTCTGAAGTAGTCAAATTTATCAAAAAAATAATAAACCCCTGGGATTGACTCCCGTTACAAACAAAATGCTCAGAAAACTCCCAGATAAAATAATAATTAAAATAACTTATATACTGAAATTTTTTTTGAACTGAGGTACTTCCCAAATTGCTGGAAAATAGCAAGAATTATCCTAGTACTAAAAGCAGGAAAAGATCTGATCCTTCTAATTAATTATAGACCAATTTCATTACTACTGACCCTAAGCAAATTAAATGAAAAAATTATCCTCACGAAATACCTAATGCATAGCAAAGAGACAGGAATCTCAGTCCCACAACAATTTGGTTTTACAGAAAAACTCTCCACAATGCATCAACTCCTCAGAATGATAGAATATATTCACGAGGGAAGGGAAAACAGAAAACCCACTGCCGCAATATTTCTTGACATTGCCAAAGCATTCAACAAAGTTTGGATCCCTGGCCTGATACACAAATTAATTGCATATAAATTCACTAGAACTATGAGAGAACTTATTAATTCATATTTAACAAACAGATACTTCACCGTAATAGTAAAACAAACAGACTCAACGAAAAGAAAACTAAGAGCAGGAGTACTCCAGGGAGGTATTTTGGCCCCAATAATATTTCTAATAATTTAATTAAATGACCTACTCCAGCATAAAGATATTAAGATAAGCCTTTATGCAGACACAGGGAAAAAAACCTAACAAGCAATCATACCATTGCAAAAATATATCTTGAATCTTGAAAAATGGCTGAACAAATGGAAAGTAAAATTAAAAATTTAAAAAACAGAAACAATACTCTTTTTCTTAAAAAATTAATAAATATCTTACCTAAAATCAAAATATATGGAATTGAAATAAACTGGCAATATTAAGTTAAATACCTCAGAATAACAAACGACAGAAACCTAAACTATAAATCCCACATTAAAAAAACCAGAGAGAAATAAATAAGCATTTAGAATGCAATACCCCTTAATCTATAGAAATTTAGGTCTTTCTCTCAACAGCAAAGTATTAATCTACCTAGCTTATCTTGGGCCAATATTAACATATGCTTGCATAGCTAAAACCAACCTAAAAAAAATAATAGCCTTGGAAAACAAAACATTAAGAATGATAGTCTCAGCCAGATGGTATCACAGAAATATTGAAATAGCACAAACTTGGGATATACCCCAATTAAAGAATTTAGGCTAAAATTAGTGAAATATTTTTATGGCACTATTGTAAATATAGATAACCTAACCATCATTAACCTGACGGATTATGACCTAATTGAAAAAGAAAATAAACGCAGACTCTGCTGCACCCTCACTTTGTAACCCAGTCAGCCTCAACCAATTAGGCAATGTAATTAATTAATTAATTAATAATTTCCCCCCTCATACATAATGAAATAGTTAATAAATGTAAATAAAACATTAAGTAAACTGGTACATATCCTAATTCACTAAGTCAATTTCAATAGTACCAAAGCTTACTCGTACTAGATTTACAGATGGTGGGGCCTGTAACCCCAATGAGCTGTAGAACTCACATACAACTAGGATAGGATATAGTTTGGTAAGTATCAATGTATCCCCAAGTTTGCTTATAAATTTTTTTAATTCAATGTTTGTAAGGGAAGGGGTACCTCATTTTTATTCTTTATTTATTGTAATTAAATGAATTGCTACTTTGAGAGAAAAACAATATTCCATAGTTGGAATTGCACATTTCTTAAAAAATTTGAGATTGCCTTAAAAAATTTTTTTATTTTTTATTTTGCAATGCTTTTTTTTTTTTTTTTCTAAAGCTACTCTACAACATAGAATTTGTTATCGTAACATTAACATATCACATTCATTCTCTGAACTGAAGCTTGGAGTGTTGAATTTTTATATTATTTTGTATTTATTGTTTGAAACTGAGTCTTTTCCCTGAAAATTTTTCAATTTTTATAACATTTTTTGCCAGTACTTTTTATTGTTGAAGTGATAAATTGTACCTTAATAGTGAAACCAAATTTTTGCTTCTGCTATATTAAAAAAATAATAAGATTTTCATATTTTCCACGTTAAAAAGGTATTATTGTAAAACATAGTTTTCTAGTGAATCATAGTTAAAAGGAAAAAAATCTGAAAAAAATCTTCCAACTACTTAAAAAAACAACCCTTAAGCATGTAAGCTCTATATTTGTTCTCGAGTGTATTGTATGCGAAATGGTATAATTGATAAATGAAAATGCTATTTTGATGTAGGTATACTAAGATTAATTGAGCATCTTACTATAAAAGGCAAACTCTTAATATTTTTGAAAACTAACATTAATTACTCGTTTATGATTTCAGTAATATTTGCATTTATACCCATATTCATTTGAATGTTGCCATAAATTTACTGTGTGATTCGATTATTCAATATATATATATATATTTAATGAGTGGAAACTTGCCATCTAAAGATAATTAAGACTTGGGGTTTTTTTAACTTAATTTTTTTCGTTTTTTCTAGCATTTAATAAAAGATGAATTAATTGCATTACTTAAAATTTTATGTAAATATAGTTTTGTATCCTCTAGTGTTGGGTAATACATTTGCAAAAAAAAAAACCCGAAAGGGTTGGCTACTAAGCGGCGCTGCGATCGTAGGTATCGCTTTCTTCACCAATGCTCTTCTATTAAAGTGCACTTCTACTCTTTTTTTATTTAATCCCACCGAAGTGAGATTCCAAAAATTGCGTAAGGCTCATCAAGTTGTCCCTCTCCACGGTAATCTTTAGTAAAAGGCGAAAGATTAGCACGATATTGAAGAGAAACCTGAGCATAGAAAATCTTCAGAATCCTAAATCTATATACACTTCTTTTTAATATTAAAAGTGGTACGTATTCTTCGCATTATACGAATGTTTATAGCTATAAAATATGTTTGGTCTGTCTCTGTCTCGGTGAGCTTTGGTGAGAGAGCTTTGCTATGTTACAACTCAAATTTAAATGTGAATATTTACTTATTTCAGTGTGCAGAAATTCAATGCGTTGTCAGACAAGTTTATCCTTTTTAGAATTTTGCATCCAAGTTTTACCTTAAAATTGAGAGCAAAAAATACCTTTGAAATTACAACCCGCTTTTGCCCTCTTATCTATAACTGATTATCGAAGATAAATCTTGTTGGAAGGAAGCTATTGCTATAGAAATGACTGGATTTCCTATCGGACACTTCGAAAAGATGCTTTCACAACGTAGTACATAAAATCAATCGTTAATTAAAAAAACCTCGATTCTAAAAATCGAAGCCGCAATCAGCATATAAATTTAACGATTTCTTTTTTTTTTTAAATTGGAACCACTCAGATCGAATTACTTCCATCTCCCGACTGTAATAGTCCAAGAGTGCGATCATCAACGGCTTCGCGGCAGCCCGAAGGAAACCACAGAGCCACTTTCACGCTCAGGAAGAAATCCCATCTCACATCATCGTGGTTGGGTTTTCTGCGAGGTTCGGTGAGTGAACCTCTAATCATACTATAGAAATGATCCTATGAAGTATGATCTTAACCTGTTTTGACGTACCAAAACTTCTTAAACAATTTTTTTTATTTTAAAAGTGGTAGTGAAACAAATCTAAATGAATTCATTACGAGGATATCAATTTGTTGACAAAGTTTAAACACAAAACATTTTTCAATAGAATAAAAGGATGCAAAAAAAAAAAGAACATTATTTATGCTGTATTATATTTCTATCGTATGCAGTGAAGACAAACCAGACAACAAGGTTTCCAAAGTAATATATTTCTATCCTATGCAGTGAAAACAAGAGATAACGAGATTTCCAATATAATATATTTCTATCATATGCAATGGTTTTCTAAAAAAATTCAAAATTGTCAAATATTTCTTGATTTGGACAATACGGTTGTTAGTAGTTTAAATGTATGCCACTACTTCTCAATGCTATTTACTGAAAAATACAAGCATTTGCTCTTCTTTCTGCGTTCACATTTCTTCCGATAGAGGGATCCTTACAGATCTATCAGAGCGCCACCGTTTTTCTCTCGGTGCTAACTGGATTGCTTCAAGAAATTAATCCATATTTATGAAGTTTTTCTATATGCTATTTAATTACGAATTCCATGCATGGAAGATATGCAATCAACAGTCACAAATATTAATGGTCTGCTGATGGTGATATATACTGAAAATTAATATTTACAGGTATAACGAGTTCTATATCTATAAATAAATATTTCTTGTCTTTGTTGTGCCTATTAAATAAATTTTTTTTATCGAAACGAATGACTTTCAGGCCTGGGAAGAGTTTTTTGTTATTTGCTTGCATTCAGCTTTTTGTTTTCATTTATAGGTTAATTTTTGGTAAAATAGTTATAATAGAAACATATATATATATAAATAAATAAATACTTAGTTGCAGCCGGATGCGATAGTATCAACCGACTCGCGACTTTCACGAAGAGTTTGTTGCAGATGTGAACGAAATTGACACAGTGGCATTACGACGAAATTGGGGAGCATTAAAGAAATCTTAAATACCCGGATGCACAATAGCATTCTTAGAGATCAGGGAGATATTCCTGATTTCTCATTGGCAAATCAAAGACTTTTTTTTTTCACTTTTGAGAATGTGTTATATAAGGAAATATGTCTTAATGAAGGATTACTGTCACATTTTCATAATACAAGTATTGATTAAATTAGCTAACTGCAGAACTTAAAATTTATTATATTTATGCTTTTTTTTTTGCAATGTTGGTTTAAAGGCATTTAAGAGCCCATTTCATTTTTGCTGTTTTTAAATTTGTTTTTAAAACAAGGACAAATAAAAAACCGATTTAATTTTGTCTTTTTTTTTCGATTTTCATGGCCTAAATGCAATTAAAAGGCGATACATTTTTTTAAAAATTTGTTACCGGCTGTGGTAGCAATTTGTTGCGGTAAATGTGCTTAGTGTCATGTCAAGTAATATATGTCTCATACATGCCAATAATAGTTATTGCATGCTCCCTGCCTATTCATCAGATGTGGTGCGCATGTCACGTCTTTTAAATAGCATCTTAAATTAATCATCTTTTAAAATAATCGCTTGTAGCATCATCTGATGCTATTACAGCGCCATCTATCTGTTAGTATTTTAACTAATCTTTCTGATGTCTCAAATTGCGTTGTGTATTCTATGATGCAATATCAGGTCATTCTGACAACTGGTTCTGGAAAAAATATAAAAGATGGTTATAAAATAGAAAAAGAAAGATATAAGATAAAGAAAGGTTCTTCAAATTAAATAGGCGGTCCGAGTATTAGGTTTAAGTCGTGACAGTGCCAGATAAGTAAAGCTATATCTTGCCTATGGAAATTGATTTTGACATTATGTTAAACTTCAAAAATTACTTTTTTGCTCATATCAGTTTCATTTCCTTGCAATTTCTTTCTTCGTTCACAATGATTTAAAAAAATTTAATTTAATATAAATCTGTAATAATGTTTTTTAAGTTATGATGGTATTCAAACTCCGCCATCAGATCATTCAATCACATGCTTTTGTTAAGTGTGAAAACTAAAATAAATTTACATTTTAGTTTTTTTCTTTTCTTTCTTTCTTTTTTTTTGTGGTATGTACATTTTTAATCTTAAAGACAGAATTATTTGCAGTAGGCTGATTCAGTTTATTTAATTTTTTCTCTCTTATTAAAGAGCTAAGTAAAGCTTACAAAAATGCATTTCATTTTCTAGTTAAAAGCCTAATACTGAACATTCAATGAGTTCTGTATGTTCAATATTGAGTGTATGTATTCGAGACTTAACATGCCAATGAAAATTGCTCAATCAAGTGTATATGAAAATTTGCTCTTCAGTCCAGTTTTAACATTATTACAATTAAACAACATCACATTTCTTGTACTTTTTTTTTTTCCATTTTGTAGGAAATGCAGCAATGGAGATGTCAGAAACACCGCTTTACAAAATTTGCCTAAAAAGTGAATGGCATAGTGAAAGCAGGAACTTGAAAATCATGCTCTATAACTCCTGAGTAAAATCTTGGCGAATTTGTGGCATATACGAATTTGACAATCCAAAAATTTCTGATATTTTAGAGCTCGTTGGCTGATCCACCTGAATCTTAATAGATTCAGGTGGATCAGCAGGAAAAATATAACTTATTCAGGAAAAATATAACTTATTTTAGAAAGAAGAAAATTATTTCAACATTACTTGATAACTTAATTAAATTAATTAATTAATTGGCATTTCTTGGAAAAAGAAGTCATTCGTTCGGTAGTGGCTCTGATTCGTTCGCGTCTGAAATAATTCCATTCGACTCAATTTCTTAATTTTAATATCTTTTGAAATTCTAAGGAATTGAGAATTCTCACAGCTCACAATTCTCTTTAAACTATTCTTAATGCAATTTCATCTGTGAATTTGTCCGTGTTGTCATCGCTAAGAAATCTACAGTTCTTTTTGTTTCGAATGGGACAGTGGCGCTACAGCTACTGTTCTGGAGTATTGTTCTCAGCTGATTTCACTGGGATTCGCTTATTCACTGATATGTTTAGAAAAAAATACATACTAATGTTTTATTTAAAAAAATGCCCTTTAGAGTGTGCGAGACAGACTGCTAATATACATGGTCACTTCCTTTTTAAAGGATATCTGGGGAAAAGGTACCGTTAATAAATTATATTGTATGCCAAGTGATTATATTATTTTATAAAAATTAAATTTCCCTTGAAAAAAAAGGAGTTGTTTTTTTTTTTTTTTTTTTTTGGAAATGAGAATTAATTTAGCTTTTGCAAACGTTTTGGCAACACTTTTATAAAAGTTAATTTTTTCCCATGCAGGCGTCACGTGCTTGCAGGTTTCATTCTATTTTAAATTTAAATAAAATAAATTGTAAAATGTGCTTAAAATATTTCCTTATTAATTTATTAAAAGTAGAATTTAATTTCTTTGCTTAAGATTGGTATCATTAAAAGGACAATTCTTTGAATTTTAGATTATTTTCCTACTCTTATTTTTCAGATTTTATAGAGGAAAAATATCAAAATTTCGTTTAATTATCAATTAAATAAAATTTGAAAAAATAATCGCACCAAGGAACACATTTCCACTTTCCAAAATATATATGCACCAAGTTTGAACAAACGATCTAGCCTGTAGAGCACCAAGAAGTATACTTTTCTTAAACTCATTTTTACAGCTTTATTTTAGGTCACGGGGGTTTGGATTTTGCTAACATTATTAAGTCAGGAGCAATGCTGTACTGATTATGTTGAGAGTAAATATTTATTACCAATAAAAATTACTTAAAAAATATGCACAATTGCACTTACTTGCCTTGATGAAATATTTTTTGTATTATTTCTAGAAAACCAAATGTATTTAATCTTTTGAGTTCATTTTTTCATTATTTTCTGTTAGATGTGACAGAAATTTTAATATTTCTCCATGAAAATTTTTGTAACTGATGGCTATAAAAGTATAAAATCTTATGAAAATATATTGCATTTATAATAAACTAAATTTAACAGCTTTGGGAAAGATAATTATCTATTGCAATGTCAATCTAGAATCAGTTTCAAAGCTAATCCAAGAGTCATGGCTTGATCTCTGTACCATGAAATCTCAGTTCAACAAATAATCATAGAATCATTCGATGTCTCCAGTTGATGTCACGATCTCGAAGTGCCTAGATAAGCTTGAGATAAATTCTTTTTTTTTTAAAGAGAAATTTATCTGTAGGATTCAGAGAGCAAATTATTTTCAGAAATAATCACATCTCCTTTCGGTATCATGATCTCGGAAAGAATTTCAGTCTCATTGGTTCAGCTGGTCTCAGTATGAATTCCATTTTTATGTGGATTTTATCTCTGGGATCCAGAGATTTTACTCTGAAATGCCGAAGAATGTTACTAATGATAACTTTTTCTTCTAACATTGCGAATCTTTGACCTGGAAAAAGAAAAAAATACTATCAGAAATATTTTATATATATATATATATAATTTTTTAACTTCGTTTTATTTCACCCAAGGAGGCATGATTTATGTTTGTTCACAGTGCGACACAAAATCAGAAGAGTGTGAAAGAAGGAAATGTTTTTTCACAATGCTCATATACAATAAGATTTTGATAGGGATTTCTCTACACGCGTCGACATAGGCAAGGGAATCATAGGGATCTTTTAGAGGAATTAGTTTAGATCAGTAATTTTTTATCCCTTCACTCGGAGCATGAGAACCGCTGACGAAAGCATTTTTACAGAGCTTTCTGTTGCTTTAATGAAATAGGAAAAAGTTGAATGATATCAGGAAATAAGAGATTATTTTAGTATGAAGTTAATATGTGCTGAATTGAGCTAAAAATTAGGAAATTAATTAAGTTTAAATTAGATTTTAATATATATAAAACATATTTTTAAGCAGTTTCGTGGCCGAAAAGAGAGGAGACACTTTGAGTTTTTAAATATCGATTTTATTCCATCCTGGGAGGCATAACTTATGCACAAGAAGCGACGATTAGCTGACGTCTTATCACAAGAGTGAAATATTTATCCCCAGTAATTATATATTGTGATATTTTGATAGGGAATTCTTTACACGTGTCGATTAAGTAAGTGGAATATAAGTATCTTTTAAAAGAATTCGCTTAGCTTGACAGATTTTTATTCCTTCACTTGAAGGGTGTGTAAGTGCGGATTGAGGCTGTTTTACAGAGTTTGTGTAGTATTAATTAAATAAAAAAGGTAGAATTGGATTAGAAATAAGAGAACATTTTAGAATTAAGTTAATATGGGTTTAAATTAAGATAGAACTAAGAAATTAATGAGGATTTAATTTATATATATATATATTTTGAAGTGCAAAATTCCAATAGTCAACGAAAATTACTATGAAATAAACGGGAATGGTCTCCCTGAAACAAAATAAACCAATAAAGGCGCTTCCGAATTCTATGTATCCAAATTCAGTGGTTTTCGTACAAATTTGGAATTTTATTTATGAGTTATTTTAAAGCACAATATGTTTGCTTACACAGAATGACAAACAGATAGCCAAGTAAAAATTTTTAAAATGTGGACTTTTAAAAATGGAGACGTTTAAAACATGGAGACTCGTCAAAATTCTTTTTTTGACAATTTAGGCAATTTCTCTTTGCATATCTTGTAAATGAGAAAGTAAAAATTAAAGAAATGTCTTTTAACCCTTTCGCCTCGACTTTTGCATGAATAAAATTTTAAATACCACTCAAAAATAGCTCTTTCTGCCATGAACTATGTAAAGGTAGGATTTATTTACTCATAAGTTAATGAAGTCTGATGTCCTGATGCATCTACATATTAGGGAAGATGGATTCAACTTACCTATGCAATTACGGGGTCCTGCCGAAAATGGTAGAAATGCGTAAGGGTGTCTTTTTAGTACATTATCAGGCATGAATCGCTCCGGATCGAATATTTCTGCATTTTCGTATATATCACTTCGCCTGTGCAGGCTCACGATTTGGCAATGGGCAGTAATGCCTTTAGGAATGACATAACCCTCTGAAAGAAACATATTTTTGCAATTGTAACGTTAAAATTGTCTGCTAAATTTCATCAATCTAGCTAGTTGCGTTTTTGAGGTATCGAATTCAAAATCAGCGGCAGAAGAAGACATTTTTCGAGCTGAGGCCGTGCACATAATGAGGTCGCATGTTTAATAAAAACTTACCAATTCATTTTGACATTTGGACACATTTTTAATTTAATCAAAATTCTTATTGAACGACTTGGAAAGGACTTGAGGACATTGCGCTTTGTGATATAGAGTTTTCTTACACTGTATTTTATTAAGGGCATACATACCATAACATAAAAAAAATGATTGTATAAAATAAAACTTTTTGTCTAAACCACTTTGTATCCGACAAGGAGGGTGATCCAAACATTAAGTGGATTGACTCCTTGGGAAAATGACTATTAAGGTGACAAATTAAAAAACCTTATCGAAGAATAAAACGGCATGGAATGGAATTCTGAGGAGGGGAGTTCATCTCGGATTGTCACTCCAGAGAAGATCTTATTGATTTAATTTTAGTTAAATTTTATTTTAGTAACTTTGTGAAATTAAATATATTTTTATTTATTATGGCCTATGAATACGCTGTTTCTACGTTTGTAAACATTTATCTTTAAATGTATTGTTTGCTTTATTAGTTATATGAACATCCCGTTTTAAAGCAATACAAGGGCCATTTTGGAACGGATTTCGTAATTTTGAATCGCGGTCAGATGATGAGCTCGACACCTGACTTGGAACCCCTCCTTCTCCAAATTTCCTCACCATATCAGCGGGAGGATGTTTGGCCCCGGCGGATTTAGCGTGCACCAAGACCACTTACATGACAGTTTTGCGGTGGAATCGGGTCTTCCGAAACCGAGACCTTAAAACCAGGCCACCGAGGCCTTATACATTTATGTTCGGTTTTTATAAAAATTGCGGGAATTAAGTAAATATAATAAAATAGATTGAAACCTGACCAATTATTTATGCGGAAATGTTAAATTATCCTTGATACTTTGCAACTGATAAAATTTGTAGTTTTTACAAACTTATTTATGTAGCAAGTTGACAGATAGAATTTTTAAAAAAGTTCTATTTACCCTCGTTGCCTAAAACCTAGCAGCCAAAAGCCTCTTAAGCCTCGTCGATCAATCCTGAAATCCGACATGTTCACATGTGCGCGTATGGGCAAACTCACAGTTATATACATATTGTATTGTATTGTTGTTTAAAAATTCAATTTACAATCTTGGTGGAAAGATTACATGTCAAATATTGTCTTTCAAGCATTTTCTGTTGTTTGAGTCCTCATGCCACCAGACAAAGATAATTACAATTCTTTTCCCTGTTTTAGAGAAGTGTCTGGAAAGAAGGGGATTTACCAAAATCTGGATTTTTTTTTTTTTTTTTTTTTTTTTATAAAAGAAAGTAAAACGTACTTACGGTAATGAATATCTCCGTTTAGTTTCCTGCCTATAATTGGCACAGATGGATAAAGTCTTTGAGATTCCTATAGATCAATAAATAAAAATATAAATAAAATTCCCATTATCCTTCATAAAAATTTTCATTATGTATGAATTGAATTTTAATAAAAGTTTTTAAAAAATGTCAGGGTAGATTAAAACGAGTTGGAATGTTGTTCCCTCCATTTCCTCATTTAAAACTAGCCGCTTTTGAAGACCAGTTGGTTCGCCCGGAGTATTGGTACTGTTTAATTTAAATGAAACTTCTTGAGCACAACTTGAACTGATTTTAAATTGACTGATTTTAGATGTTTACTATGAATATTTCAAAACAATCTTTAATATGCTATTTTTTTTTTCAATTCCTAC
>JAPMOR010090470.1:4821-96364 GCA_026543865.1 Argiope aurantia | reverse complement strand
TGTCTTGTTCAAATTTTCAATTATTAAATTATTAAAAAAATACTTTTTATTCATCCACTCAAGTTCAAATATATTTTTTTAAAACTTGTAGTGGATGGCACTTGATGTTAATACAGTTTTTTTTCAAATATTAATGAATTAAATTTGTCCAGTAATTTCTATTTGATCGCCAAATCCGTCGCCAAGCTTTGAGTTTTCTGACACGACACCCGATCATAAATAATATTATATATAAATAATATAAGAAAATAAGTAGGAATTGACTTAAAAGTTTTATATGTGTGTGTG
Organism: Argiope aurantia; assembly: GCA_026543865.1. Taxonomy (NCBI): domain Eukaryota; kingdom Metazoa; phylum Arthropoda; class Arachnida; order Araneae; family Araneidae; genus Argiope; species Argiope aurantia. The sequence continues at coordinate 96,076 of JAPMOR010090470.1, read as the reverse complement.
TGTGTGTGTGTGTGTCTTATTTCGTGATCCAATTCCACTGTCTCTACTTAATTAATTCAAGAGAAGCTTTGTTAAATTGCAGAATCAGCTAAAAGTATAACTTTCCCACACTCCGCGTGAAGAGGCAAAATACCGCTGATGAGGCAAATTCTTTTTTAAAATCTCCCCGTGTTTCCCCTGCCTTCTCCGCGCGTGTAACGAAAATCCCTATCGAAATCTCGTAATATATTAGCACTATGAAGAAATGTTTTCCCTATCAAAATCATAGATTATATAAGAGCAGGGATAAAATGTCCAAGAGTTTTTTCCTCATTCCTTTTCTGTGTCGTTCTGTGTGCTCATCGCTTGCACATATGCCTGCTTCTTAAAAATGAAATAAAACGACGTCACGAAATAGCAAGTCTCTTCTCTGTCTTCAAACTGCATTCTGCTTCACATAAAATAATGCTTTTATTTCTATTTGTATATATATATTTCGATAACTCCACAGTACAATAGAGAAAATTGCTTGTAAAAAAGTGATAGTTTTGATAGAATTTGATACAATTTTGAAAATGAGTGAACACTGTAAAGTAATAACAAGGTGGCTAACTCTATATTCACTATGAGTCTTCCTTGCTGCATTTTTTTTTGTGTGTGTCTTACTGAGGCTTATATATACATGGATTGACAGAAATACAGACATTCAGATTCCTACTTTCCCGATACAAAAAGAAAACACTAAGATAATCAAATTTAAGCCAAGGAAACAAAAAAAAAGTCTCAAGATTTGGAGAACTTTAATGCTTTAAAGTTATAAAAAAATATCTATCAATAGGTATAACAACTCCAAAAGGCCAGATAAATGAAATTTGTTTCGGGTTATTTTATTAAACATTCTAGATCAAAATTTCCATAAAATCATCAAAATTTTTTATTTCTCTCCTGTCCCTTAAACATGAGAATTCGAAAATATAAGAAACTAGGACGGATGAAATATTCCGGATGTGTGTTGATATGGAGCGTATTAAAATCCACCATTGGTTCACTTTAAGGCGACGAGACAAGAACGCTGCCAGTTAGAAAAACGAAATTTTAAGTATGACGTACATGAAATGATTAACGCTTGATATCAAATTTGAGATTCAGCCGGTAAAAAAGAAAGAGATAACAGAATACAAACGCATTTTCGCAGCAGATGGTGCTACAAAGCACTAGCATGTTCCAGAGCACCAAACTGAGGCACATAGTAAAAATATGCAAGAAGAATTCTCCTTGTTTTTTTCAGATTCAGAGAAGTTAAATCTCCGGAAATTTGGAACATATATACAAAATTATTTTGTATCCGAGAAAGTAAAATAAATGAATAAATAAAAATAGTAATAAAAAAAAGGGAGGGAAGGGAAAAAATGGTTTTATTACTATTATTCAGGTACCTTGATGGCACATTCCAGATACTTCATACTACGAACATCATCCATATTGATAGGACGTTGCTTGTTATTTCCAAAAATGATTTCTAATTCTTCATGGATCTTCTTCTGCACTTCAGGATAAAGACCAATGCAGTACAAAGTAAAGGTTAGTCCCATGGCTGTGGTGTCATGGCCCTAGAAGAAAATGAATAAATGTAATAGTCCAGCGAAATTTGTTGTGCAGATTTGTGAACAATATGTATGAAAAAGGTCCCGTTCGTGAACATTAAGTATGATTTGGATGGAAACAAATATTAGCAGGAGATGTGACAGTCAAGAAACGTTAAATCAATTTTAAGTTGCTGATGATACGACAGCTTGACTAGACGGATACCTTTTCTAGTTAAAAATAAAAAGAAATAATTGCTATAAACTATTACAAAGAAATTCTGTTTAGGTTAGCTGGACTTGACAATCCTTTTCACGCGTTTTAATTAGAACTCCCTGATGACTGGTTAGTCAGGAATATTGGTTGTGATTAATTTCATTTTTATCTCTTATATATAACATGGCAAGTAGGCAATTAAATATTCATTAAGCATGAAACTGTGATAGATATTAAAGACGAATTATTTTAACAGCCTAGTACCTGTTATATTTCTGTGTTAATGAAAAATTTCCTATTGGAATCGAGATTCTTGATATCATAATGCCGTTGGAAACTTGAAAGTTAGGTTAATCTATTGTTACTGATCTTTGGCGGTAATATGGCTTTACATTTTTATTTTCTCAAGTAAATATCTCGGCTAATAAGAAGAAGCCTTTTTCTCAGTTTTCGACAGTGGGAGAAAGTCACGCGATTTAAAATGTAATGAATCATTGAAAATGGTTCGAAATTTCAATGCAACAATATAATTTATTATTGAAAATTTTGCTCATAAATTATTTTTTTTAAAAAAATGAATGACAAATTTATAGGTATTATTAAAAAACAATTTAAAGAAAAATTAAAATGGTGTAAAAATTAGTTTTAATCTTTAATTTAAAGTGTTAAAAATTGCAAATTTTTTTTAAATGAATGACAATTTTATAGGTATTATTAAAAAACAATTTTTAAAAAATTTAAAATGATGTAAAAATTAGTTTTAAGCCTTAATTTCAGGACTTATTGCAGAAAAACGACAATATCTCGCTTTAGTCAAATTGAGCGTTTAAATAATCACTCAGAAGTACACATTTTCACTGTTCAAAGTATATCTGTGCCAAATTTAGTAATTCTAGATCAAGCGTTGTACTTCGTAAAATTCTTACACAAGAACATTAGCAGATACCCACACATATATATTCCCCGTTATACAAGTCCATAATTTTTTTTCCCCTATATACATATAAACCCAAGAGAATATTTACTTCAAACATAAAAGTATCCACTTCTTCCTTAATATCATCTTCACTTAACTGATGTCCATCGAAATGCAAATCCAGCAATAAGTCCATCAATGCTCTTCTTTGTTTATTTTTGAATTCATCATCTGGACTCTGTTCTCGAAAGACATGTTCTTGAGATAATCTCTCATTTTTCTTTTCTCGTATCACCTATAATGCGAAAGCACGAATGACACCCATGAGTTTTGGATGAATTTAAGCAGACGGCTTCAGCCCCAAAACATAAAATTGGCTGGTAAAACCAAATATCGCGAGCTTAACGGCATGATTATACTGTGTCCATAAACCAAAACAACTCTATATTCACATCAATATTTTTATGTTCATATGTACTAAAATTTACTAAGTATTCATTTATTTCTCGTAATATAAATAATATCATTTCAAGTTCCCATAATAAATGTTAAGTGTTTCAAAACTGAAATCTATTAATCATCGTTCACTTACTGACGTAATGCTGGCAAAGAATCATTTGCTGATGGAAATAATGCCTTTTATGTTATATATATATTTTTATTAAAATAAGTGTAGTTCTTCCATTGTAAAGGTAGATAATTTAATTACAATTTTCTATTGTTTAATTACAAAGAAATTACTGGAACAAACATAATGTCATTTCCCATACACTTTACTAAAATTATTGAAATATATTTATAAAGAAAGAAAAAGTTAGTATTTTTTATTCTAGTGGCCAAAGTGGCGCTACAGTCGTAGTCTATATATTTAAACAGGGATAAAATCTAAGCAAAGAAGTGTAAAATTTCTTGTGATTAATCAAAATTCAATGGGCATTTTTAATATTAAAATAAATTTTGAGTAATTGCATTTCATTTTTAAAACGTGATTAATTTTTACACACTTGCAACTCATTTGTTGACTTTACATTTTCCCTTCGTCTACAGAACTATCCAGTTTACAAATGTTCAATACATTATCCTTGCACATATTGAGCCTTGTACGTTTTTAAAATAGAAATGTGGATTGTAGAATGTAATTTGACTCTGTCGATGACATGCAAAGTTATACGATTCTTTAAATGGACTAAATCTGTCAGAGTACATAAGGTTTTTTTTAAATTAATCACAATTTCTGTTAGCTTTAGTGGACACAAATTTGCACAATCTATGTCATTTTTTTTTTCGATTTTAAAAGTATAGTGGTTAGGGAATCAAACTGCAGATAAATGAAAATTTACTTTGAAATTCTGATCCGAGTTTGAAAAGATAATCACCTTTTCTGTGAAGTTGTGTAGTATGCTTAGATCTCTGTCAAACTTTCTTCCTAAACTGGAAATCCTGAATAAGGCATCAGACCACAACCAAGGTCTGATGAACCGCTGATTGAAAAAGTCCCCTAAACTAAAAGAAAAAAAAAATTATTTTAGTCATCAAAATCGATAAGATCATTCTTAAGTCTCTCATGCAATCGCTGATAAAAAAATGATGTCTCGCTAAAATAGCCAAGAGAATCAAATATGCAATCGAAGCTTTGTTATTTTGATCGACTGGAATACGATTTCAAATACAGATAAAGTGCAAAGATCATATATTGTTGTTCGTATCTTACTTGCTGAGGTTTTGTGTTATTTCATTTGTATACACATAGATATACTGTTCGATTAACTATCAGTGATAAATAATCTGTTTTATTAACTATTAACTTAAAAACATTGACCCTAAAATTTATTACAGATACAAAGTTTTAATAAAACAATTTACTAAATTTCATCTTCATGAAATAAATTTTATACAGACGATGTCCAAATTTGATTGAAACACAAGCTTTCAATGTAAACACCATATATCAAATTCCTATTTTCTAGCTTGTCGGTTTTTTTAGTTGAGTTTACAAACTGACCGATGGAAAGGCGATTCTACATTTTGATATTTAGGTTGGAGGAACATTAACATTATTTTTGGAAAAAGTTTTAAACTATATAATTCACGAGGAAACTCGCAAGTAGAAAATCAGAGATTTTTTTTCCCCACTCTGGGGATCCAATCATATAACTGGTAAATTTGCCAATATAATGCTTGATGAAATTAGAATTTTGTTTTATTTCTCTGCGGCCTTTACATTTTTAAATTTTATTTTGGATACTAATTTTCCAACATAAGTTTCAGTTATGACAAAAAAGAAATCTCAAAATCTAGAAAAGTTCGTGTGGTCTCCAGAAACTTTCTCGCTTACTAATAAAGGAACTAAGCTTTCTTCCATTCTTTCACATTAAGATTGCGAGCGTTAAACAGGACCGTGAAAACGAGAGCATTAAGACCATTCCTGTGATACGCACATTAACGTTTTATAAATATAAATGCTTACATTGTCAGATTCATCAATGTTTCCATAAAGCTTAAGATTTTATATTTAATTTTTATTCTGGAAAAAAAAAATTGTTGGATTGTAGCAAAAGTCAATGAACTAAAACCTGCAAATTTTCATTTTTATGCTGATTCATTATATTCGTACTTCAAGGATCAATTAGAGTCTATTGCTCATTACTTTCTTTCAGTATTTTTATATTTTAATTTTAATTTTTACTGCTATTGAGTCACTGTTTGTTTTATAATTCAATGTTCACAGTCTCATGTTTCCCTAATCAATGTTCATAATTTTATGTAGGAAGGGATACAGGGAGATAATGCCTCTTTATATGCTAGAAATTTTTGAGGAGACCATTCTTTATTAGTAAAATATAAATGTTTTATTATTTCTCATGAATCCTTTATATTTTAAAAATATATATATGTTCTGATTTATTATAAACCATCCTTAAAATTTTAAGTTTAATGTATTTATCAATTAAAATATTCTAAGTAATAATTAATATTTAATTTGTATTAATTTATAATAAATTTAATTTTATTTGTTTTAGATTAGAATCTGCACTTAATCGATTGAAACTTATTTCCATTAAGAAATCTTATCTCTATATTAGACGTACGTCTATATATTAGGAAAAAAGGGCAAAACACAAAAGCGAAAATTGCATCTTCCCATAAAATTAAAATTAGAAATATAAAATTATTGATATGCATTGCATGATTGAATTTTTCAGATTATTTATGAATAATCCAGCATATTCATCGGATTGCTAATATTTTCTTTAATGAAAAAATAACAGACCACAGAAAATCTTGAATTAATGTGACTTTTTCTTATATCTTACTTTGCAATGAAAGCTATATTGGAAATCTCGCTATAACTATTTTTATATTGAAATTATTTTCTAAAATTAATGAGCTGATGCCGTCGACATTTTAAAAAAATATATGTCACTTATCTTAAAATAAATCTGTCCATTCATTTTTAATTTACTTTCTTTATTGAATTATAGAAAGGAGAATATAATAAGCAAATTAAGATCGTTTTTGTATAGATACTAATTGTTTGGAGCATCTAATGTGATAATCTATATCTATACTTATAATAAAGCTCAATGTGTGTGTGTGTGTGTGTGTGTTGGCGCTCTACAGGCCAGACCATTCAACCTACAGCTACCAAATTTGGCACGTGTATACCTTGGAGGCCGGGAATGTGCACCTGGGGGTTATTTTTTCGAATTTTTAATTAGAATTTTATTTATTTAAAAATTAAGCGAAATTTTGACGTGTTTCTGCTATAACTGCCGAAAATATTACCGCACAAAAAATATTTTTACATGAAGTTAAAGATAAAAAATTTATCTTTTAAATGATACTACTGTTTTAATCTTAAAATTAAATTTCTATTTTTAATGAATTTTTAAATAAATATTTTAACTATGTTTTTCAATAATTTTTTTTGTCAAAAATAAAAATGAGGATTAAGCACGTTTCGCATTCAGGAGAAAAAAATAGCTTTTTTCAAAGTGTTGACATTACATTGATTAAAGCTCTAACTGAAAATAAATTAAATCTTTTTGGAAATGAAATCTGCAAAAATATAATTTTCGTCACGTGTCTGTAGGAAATGAAACAAATATGAAATATTATTTTTTCTAAAAAATAAATTCAAGACAAATTATTTTATGATCTTTTACACTCTCTATATTAGTAATCCAATAAATAAGTTTTATTTTAAGGCAAGTTTTTTTTAATATGAACAAGATATCCATTCAAATCAGGGCCACACAGCTAATTTGTAAACCTTTAGTAAGACAAAGATCTGTTGCGACATAAATCGTAAATATTTTATTTAAAAGTAGCAAACGATTATTTTAATAATTATAAATTTTATTTTGTAAATAGTTGTGAAATTCAGATTGGCAACAGTGATATTTTTGGAACTTTTAATTTGTTGTTTAAAAACGATGCTAGAATTTTGAATGAAAATAAGTTGATGTAAATTTGATAATATTATCTATAATGTAATAAGATTTAGTTTCATAATAAGTTTGTCTGCATTCTATTTTTGTTGACGCACGAACACAACAGATTTACTAAAATGGTTTAAATAGAAAAATGATTATATTTTATGTAACGTAATTCAATAAATGCTCTAATAAATAACGAATTTTTGATTTTACATAAAGCTTCTGCTGTCGAAATCACGAATAACAAAATGCTCTTGAAACACTAATATTTTAAATAAAAAGAGTTAATTTCCATTCAACTAAATCAATCACTTAAACTGACTGATTTATGAAAATTTGAATATCACTATTCAATAAAAAAAAAGGATAATTTTAGATTTTCCATCGATCGTTTCAAAAAAAATACGCCAATCAGCGCGCAGGTTTCTAAGAATAATTGGCCTAAGATTATGAAAATGTTGAGTTTTTCTAGACTTTTAACATTCGAAACTTCATAAATAAGTCTTAGTTGATGGTGGAAAATAGAAGCATTCATTCATTTATTTAAAATCTGGTGTGTCCAGAATATTTATCAGAATATGATACCTTACTGCATTAAATTTAGACTTCATAATTTTTGAAATATATTTATAAGCAGGAACAAAATATTATTATTGATTTCATTTCAATCCTTTTGAAAGCAAAACTAAAAACTGAATTTTATACTGAATCTCAGAAATTTTTGTTCAATTATTGTTTGAGATATTACATAAACTATAAAAAATATTTTGTAGTTAACATAAGACTTAAATACCGAGCGATTCTGTTTGCAATACTCATATTCAATAATAATAATAATAAATAACAATAAAGATGATAAATAAAATAAAACGCTTGGTTTTGTTAAAAAATATCTTTATATTACTTGCAATTTCATCATTTCCACTTAAAATTAAAGTTGAAGTTTTGCCGGAAATGACAACAAATTAGCAAAATATATATAGTAAATTGAACGAAATGATCTAAACAACAGTATAAGTTTGGTATGACTATCAAAATTGGAAGATTAAAAATGTTTTGTTTGAGAAGAGAGCAGTTACTTAAAATATTTAATTGAAAATTGTAGTGAGCGGTAATATTGGCGAACCGGCTGGTCGCCAAAGGCGGCTAGTTAAAAATAAAATATTAAACTTTGAGTTGATATGCGTATGAAAAGAATATCAAGAATTACTTACTTGTGAACCGCAGTAACGTAATCTGAATTTTCACCTTTTTGCGCACCTATGTGAGTTCCCATCACGGTTTCTAACAAAAAAAAAAAGCAATTCATTAAAATTTAAAAAAAAATTGAGTTTAACAACAATAAAATCAAAACAGAAAAGTCAGAGATAAGCTAGGTTCTTGAAAGATATATTTATTTATAGGCAAGCAGTCTTGAATTATCATCAGAAACTAATCTCAACTGACTTGTAGGTTAATGTTCAATGTTGAAGATTTTATCTGAAAAAAAAAAATCTTTCAGAATCGGCGTATTATTACGATTACTTAGCAGAGGGCCATGACACTGTAGAGAAAAAAAATTAAATGGAGAACAATTCCACGTAAAATCATAATTTTCAACTTGGGAACAAATACCGACAGAAAAAAAATAACCAAGGAATTTTTTAAATATATTATAATAGATCTTAGTAGACAAATGTCATTTTTATTGTCTTTAAACTGAAGGAATGTTTTAAATTACATATATCAAAATAGGAAAAAATAGGACGTATTTTCTTTCAAAAGTAGTAGAAATTACAGTTTTAGGCTCACGGTAAGTTTGTGGACAGAGGATTATCTCCTTCATGATAGTCACTGAGTAGTACCGTTATTTTTAGCAGAGTGCCTTGATCTGAGAAAAGAATCCTGAGATGGTAAAAGTTCCAAATAGGATTTAACAAAACAGATTTAAATGAAGTTACGAACAATATAAGCCTCAGGCCACAATTTCGGAAAGTTTCTCAGTAGGAGAGGCTTAGTTTAATGTTCTTTATGTCAAAAAACAAAAAACTCATCATGCAACTTTCATCATATTCTTAAAAACTGATAAGTTATTTTTCATTTCATTTAAATTATTTAAAGGATTTTATTTCCTGCGACACGGGGCTAAATGGAATGTTTTTAAATGAAATTAGTTGTTAGCTCGAATTTGCTTCTTAGCTTGAATTTTCTAAAAATAATGTCAAAATATTGTTTATAATTCGAACATATTGTAATTAATTCGGTTGTAATTGTAATAACACAAATCTAATATTGAGTAAATTTTGGAATTTTTTTCATTGTTTATATATCACTTGCATTGAATATTCGATAAGCATAAGAGAATAATTTTAAATTCCTTTACATTTTACTTTACATTTGTACAGTACAAGTCCATGCTAATCTTGCCATTAAAAACCATGCACTCTTCACTACATCAGGATAAGAATTGATGAATTCTATCAAAAATACAAATAACTCTGTCAGTACTTGCTGCAGTGATAATGATTCATGTGGCAAGTTTGATTGCAAAACTAGGTGCGTCTCACAGATAATGGATTTTAAAGTGCTCTACAAAACTACAAATCGGATCAATAGAAGTTATTAAAATAACTGCAACATTGATGGACAACTATCTAGATGGTGGTTTGAAATATTTTTATTCCTTCGATATAATCGCCGCCGTACATAAGCGACATGTAAAGCGTAAAATATTTGAAGCAATACTAGTTCTGCTGTCGGTTTGGGCAAAACTGTACATCAGTTTAAGAATATCTAGAAAGTTCATTAGCAATCCGTGAGGGTTTTTTTTTGTGTGTGTGTGTGGCTGGGAATGGATAAATTTCGGAATTAATCCTTGTGATTATAGGTTTATTCGAAAGAAAAATGTATTAGTATTTCTACAACACAATTATACCAATAAATTGAACTGATATATCGGTTCATCCAAACCATTGATAGAAGAAGTACTGATTCAATTATTCTATTTCATTTTTGTAAACAAGCTGGACATAACACTAGGGACTACGTCGATGGGTTAGAAACGGTTCAAACTGATACCAATGGCACTTTAGCTTTAATTACGTAATTGCCTCTATTTAATTGAACTCTCGTGCTTAACAGGATAATCCACGATATTTTATTAAAAACACAGAAACTGTCCCAACTAATCTTGAACTTTTTGTCATTTGGTAACTTACCACACACAATATCCAATGTACACAATACCAATAGAGGTGTGATATCTACAAAATCTTGATGCTGATGAGATTGGAGCTTCTTGACTAAGATCATAGATTGCTCGTTCAGTGTTGGCAAGAAGTCATCCAGAATGCGAAAATGGAAACACGGCGTTAAAAGTTTGCGCCTTGATCTCCATTTTGCCCCAGTGCTGCAATAAATACAATTCATCAAATAGGTAAAAAGAATATGTTAATATTTGAAACGTGCTGTTGCTATGGCTAAAAGTAAGATGGAAGTCTATATAAATATGTGAAATAAAACCAGGGACTTCTACGTTAGACTCAAAACCTTGTGCTGTTTTTATCATTACACCGGAATCGCAAAATGAAGCAAGTGAATTATTAATTAGTCTAATCAATGATATCATATTCTATCAAAGGTTAATGAAGTCGGAAGGGAAACATGTGAAATAAGATAGACTAAAGTAATGTTTTTAGAACAGATTTTCCTTCGGATAGTGAATTCTGACTGTTACAAAAATGCTTGAAAGTTGATTTTGAAAATGCTGCTTTTTTTCCCAATAAAGTCGAATTTTTGATGATGCATCTGAAATTTTTAATACCTGTTTCATTCTATGTAACGCGTATTTAAGTTGAATTTTAAAAAATGCTAAAATGGGAAAAAAATTAAATTTACTTAATTGCAAAATTTGCTTCTGTCCTAATTAATTCATCATAAAAACTTTCAACTCATTTTATCGATATTTTTTATATCTACAATTTTTTGGTGAGATTTTTACTCTCAAATTTAATAGATTTTTTATCGAAATACGGAAAACTGGAGTTTTAACTTCCCCCTCTTTCCCCTTGCTTTGCAACATATCAGGGTGAAAACTTAGAGGCTGTGTTGGATAAACAAATCAACAACTTAAAAAAACATATAAAATAGCTGTTATTTATTTTTTAATGTTAAAGTACAACTAGACTGGACTAATGACAGTTCTCTAAAAAAAGCACGATTGAATGGAATTATAAAATTTAATTTTAAAAACAACATTTATGGTAAATTAAATCAAAATAATTTTTTATAGTTTTTGCTCAGCGTTTCTCACGCTGAATTTATTATTGTAATCGAAGTCGAAACCACAATAAATTAAGATAAATTATAAAACGAGATAAAAAAAAGTACTGAATTTTGCAAATTAATTTTTCTTTGCATTTTTTTTCCTGATGAATTACAGAAGAAAAAAGTTAAAACAAATAACTGAAAATGCAGACACGCTAAAAGAAAAAGAAAGAGGCAGTATTATAAAAAATAATTTTCAAGATTCTGGACATCCCAATTTGAACTGATTTGATTACACAAAAATTTCACGCAGGTTGATTAGTAAACATTAAAAACTTTGTTGTCATTTAAAAAAAAAATTCTTCGAATATGTGTACATTTAAAAAAACGCTCACATTGGTCGACGATTGAAAATGGTATGTAAAGTAGCATCTCTTACTGTTCGTTAAATATCATAATCTAAATCTGTTAATAGACATTTAGCAGACGATTCCTTTTCAGACATTTTATAACTGCTACTATTTTTATTTCAATTAAAATATTATTAAAAAGTAAAAGCAAACGATTTTTTCTTTGGTAAACATATTTTATTAATATTATTTCGTTTATTTTTTGCATACTAGCTGATGAATAATTGTAAACCTTTTGGAATCTGGCAATGTTTATAATATACACTGTTAAGTTGAAAGAATAAACAAGCCTATGGAATTATAAACTGCTTGGAGTATTATTTTAGTTTTTAAGAATTTAAGATGCTCTGCAAGCTATAGTTTGAAGCTTAAGAAAACAGGTAGTTTTCTAGAAAGCATACAAAATTTGCAGTAGAACGCGAAGAGGGTTAGAACTGTTGAACAAAATATTCATCCCAAAGAGAATTCTGGATCTAATTTACTTCACTTCTAACCTTGTGAGAAGACCATGGCCTAGCCACCTGTGGAGAAATGAGTATTCGTTTGATTTCTCCAAAGATGTGTTGCTGCTGAGTATAATCTAAGAAAAGTAGAATTATAAGTTCATATCCATTTGATTTGAGCTACATTTTAACACAGGTAATACTAAATTGACTTAATATACATATCAGCATTTTCGATGAACCGAAACTTCATTTTTAATTATTATTAATTTGAAAGCAATTTTTTGAAAATATATAAAAAATTGAAATTATTTAAGTCTTTATCAGTATCCGATTCTTACTGTGGTCCAATAGCTAATAATTATTAGATATAGGCATACAATTGAAATCAAGAAAATATTCTAAATTATACAAAGGATTACATTCTTAAAAAATTTATTTGATTACTGAAAAAAAAGTGAGAAGTCTAAATTTTTATATAGTTTTTGGATCAACTAATCAAATTTGTTAAAATATTTTTGTCACATTAGTATATTATAAACAGAAACAACTATCTCTACGATTAACAGTTTAGTTTTAAAGCTTTGGGTTTCTTTTTTCAAGAACAATAAATGGCCGACTCGTGGAATCAACAGTTACTGGCCCACTATATGACGAATCTTCATTAATGTGGCATTTGATATGATATTCAATGTTTTAATAACTAGATAAGCTTTGTTTGCAGAAAAGTGGTAATTTTTGATTTAGTAAGTTAGTGCATAATATATATTTTACTATGATTAATAAGATCGGAGATTGCCTAAACATTTAGTCCGTGGTTTTTTTCAGCAGTACATTTATTGACTAAAACTATTTAGTGCATAATTTAATTATTTTTTTCATTTAAAACATTTTTATCAGATGGTAATACCAGCCTCTCCTTAATGCTTTAGAAAATAGTTATTGGACTTATATTTCAGATGATGCCTAGTAATACATAGCACAGCTGCCGGATACCTAAAATATTCATTATTAAACAAAATAAAGAAATAAAACAAAATGGAATACTAATTCTTAAAGGCTTTTAAAAAATCAATATATTATTAAAAAATGACAAGGATTCAATAGCTTGCGAAACTAAAAAATAACGTATTTAAGTACATTTTATGCAAAAAGTAAGCCTGGATCACAACCAGATTTTGTACACATACATTCCTGATATGCAATTTTGATTTAAAAAAAAAAAATACTTCATAATTTGTCCGATAGGGGAACACTGACACTGTGGTGCTTCTGATTTCGATAAAAATTAAATCGAAATTTTGTGGACATACACTTTTATTATGTATAATTGAGCAGGAAGCAATTTTCCTTAAAACTACGATTTTAATGATTAGGACACATTACATTACCAGATCAAGTGTCATTTTTTAAACCTGAAAATAAAACTGCTGTTCGATAGAATGCATTGAGATCTTGCTTTCACAAGCCATCGGCGAATTATTTTGCGTTTTGTGCAGATTGGAACTATTGAAGTGAACATTCAGGGCGCTGCAAGATAACTGTAATGCAGACAATTTAAGAAATTGTGACTGAAATTGTTGCATAAGCTACAACAAACGCATATAATAGCAGTTATAGCACGTGCTACCCAATAGCTTCTCTTAAAATTTATTGCAAATAAATTTTTAAAAGCAACTTATTCCCAACTCAACAACCAAAACAGCGCCATTTTCTCTCTATAGGCCAAAATATAAATTCTCCTCTCTTCTGAGATCGAAACATGTGTCAAGGAGAGTATTGTACAAAATTTGGTTGCGATAGTGTATATGATTTTTGTACCACAGGTACCAAAACCTGTTTAATCTGGTCCAACCAGTATTTCTTAATTAATGAAATGTTTTTATTAAAATACTTTCTTTCCCAAGAAAAACCTCTAAAGGATGTTTTAATACTAATTAATATCAGTTTCTGACAAAATATCATCCTTGTACGAAATTAGTTTTTTTTTTCTTTTTTTGTAAAAGAATTATTTTTGAATATTTGTTTTAAAACGAGAATCTTTTATGATTGGCGTTAAATGACGCTATCGCTTGTCACGCAATCGATTAAATTTACGATTTCCTTCAGAGGAAGAATATTTATTCAAATAAAGAAACTTCGATTGTTAAGAATTCAGTTAACCACATGACTTTTTGGGCGGAGCCAGCTGTCAATCATGTAAATACCACGTGGTCTTATCGTTAATGCTAAGATATTTTCTTTTTATACCAGAAGCTATAAATATGTTGAGTGTGATTTATGACTATGTTGAGTGTGATTTAGACTCCCAGCCGAATCTTATCGTATGTGTAGGCTTGCTACACCTTGTAATATTTTCTTGGATGGGATGTACGTATTGAATTGTCCTCGAAAGCGTAATCAAGTGACTTTTGTTTATCAAGAAATTTCCAATCTAAATTTATTGATGTTATGTTTCTAACATCAATAAAGTATGTTTCTGTACGTTCTGAAATTTTCAGTCTAAATTTATTCATGTTTTCTTCAAGTTATTTAAAAACCAGGCACAAATCTTCACTACTAAATTATTGAGAATCACAAAAGCAATAATTTTTACCCATTGCTCTGCTAAATCTTTTGCTCTTTTAAAATTGTTAGTTGTGCTTCCATTTTCCGAACGATAAAAAAATTTTAATGTTTCCACCAAACTTGCTTTGTGTATTTCTTTTGTCATCTGCAATTATTAATATATTCAAAAATTATCGAAACAATATTATATAATTATTCATTATTTATTAATTCCAAATAATATAATTTCCTACTAACTACCTTAACTGCTAAAAATGCATTATTTGAATATTTGTTAGTAGTAGTAGTAGTAGTAGTATATATATATATATATATATATATATATATATATAATGTAAACACATATTTTTAAACAGATTTGGGGTCCAATGGAGAAGACGGTTTTGTAAATTTTAAAACTTCGCTTTATTCCATCCCGGGTGGTATAAATTATGTACAAGCAGGAAGCGACGAGATACATCAATTTACAGCACGACACAAGAACAAAAGAGAGCGAAATATATTTCCCTGTGGTTTTATACTATAAGATTCTGATAGATATTTCTTTACACGTGTCGATTTAGGTAATTAAATAAGGAAGATGGAATTGGATCAGGTAATAAGAAAACATTTTAGAATGAAGTTAATATGGATGAAATTAAGATAAAAATTAGGAAATTAATTAGTATTTAATTTAGATTTAGAGATATCATTACACACACACGCACGAACACCCTTCCATACACACACATTTATATATAGATATATATATACTCTTAAACGATGCATTGATTTAGGGTTTAAGGATCATATTCGAAGAGACTGAACAGAAAGCATTCTCAAATCATATCACCTAAATGCAGGAAATAAGTGGAATTTCTATGAAGAAACCTTTTAAAAATGGCTTTTACAGAATTCTCCCCATGGCGATCGTTGTAAAATGATTTCACATCGAAAAGGAGCCAAAGCATAAAATAGGTTCTCGATTGTAAATGAAATCGCTTACTTCAAGTAACTCTGGCGAATTAACTACAACCATTGGACTCCAACCAAGCCAGACGCACTGAAATCCGGGTTTTCGGAAAAGGAGATCATAACCCATCACTCTTTCAAGGGCATCTGAAGAATAATATAAAACAGATATCAACGTGAAACATTCTTTATCTTTTTCCAGAATGGCATAATGAAGAATTAGTGAAAAGATATCAAGATTTTACTTTGTAATATCAAAGTGTAAAAATGTTCTAAGCTTGATTCGTTTGCCGTGTTTTTGTCTGTATTGATTTCTTCAGCCCTTGCATTGCATGAGTGCTGATTCTTTTATCGCACACTATATAGAAACTCAAGAAATGCATCCACTTAAATGCAGAAAAGAGCAGTAATGTTTAAGAACGGACGAAACTTTAAAAAATGTATTCCTTATTCGCTTATGAAGATGAACTTTCCTTATTACTGAATTTTTGCAAAATTATTCTTTAAAATGAAAACTACTCAACATGAAAACAATAAACCGAATTTCCTTAACTTGGTATAAGCAATGGAGGAAAAACTCAGAAGGATTTTTTTGTACCTGTTTAGCCAATTAATGTTTTGTTACAACAATGATAATCACCGAAAAAGAAACCTTTAAAATTTTATTAAAAGTAACGAAATGTCTGACAACAGGTTTAATATGATTGAAAAAAACCATTTTATGAATTTTAAAAGGATGCCAAGTCACTCACGTGGTATAATATTTTCGGAACTTTACGGTGAATAATGTCTAAATTTTGGTTAATTTTTAATCAACTAAAGTTCTAAGAAAAAATAACAGATATATATAAAACATTAATGTATTTGACACAGAAAATATTTTTATTAATTTCTGCCAATTGGCAAAACTTAAGTATAAACAAATCGTTGTACGAAAGTTTCAAACTGCTTCAATGAACGTTTTTATATCTAGATTTAATTCAGTGCTTCACTAATTAATGGAGCTGCAAGAAATCATTAGAAATGCTCTGGAGAGGACTCACCTTGTCTTCAAAAACTCCATTGGCCATATTTTTCAAAACTGTTATCTCACAAAAATAATTTTTGCGTTATCTTAAAACTCAAAAACTTTCTTTATAACGATGTCAGTTTCAATTCCACACAATTTTTTTTCTTTATTCTTAATATTTTTAAAAAAAATTTTAATACACATTCTCGATCGTATTTATCAACCAGGACTAATTCTGATTTTCAAATTAACCCGACGATTTATTATTCTCCATGCCAAAGAGCAAGTGGGAAGCACAAATTTGAACTGTTAGTTTTTGAGTTTTCAGAAACTCTCTTAAATATACAATTTCTAACCTCCAAAGTATGTATGTGCCAATTTATAAACCCAGCTTGAGTTGCTGCCTTGTTAAGTTATCCTACAAAGTAATTAATGATTGCAAGTATATTTAGTTTTATCTGGTGACGACGTTATCACATGCATCAGATCTACAAGATTCTTTTTATCAGTTTTCTCTATCATAAGAACTATATTTTATTTGCTATTTATATTTTCACAATTTTATTTGCTTTCTACTGCTTTATTTTCTTTTTCGAAGAAGCGAACTGACGCAATCGAAGTTAATTCAGTTTGCTTACATTCACTTATTAATAGCTTCTTTCTTTTTTCTATTATTATTCAGAGTAATTTTTTTCTTATTTTTATTTTTCATTACAATCTTTCTGTTGATTTTATAAAGACGGCCCTGATAAAAATTTTATAAAACTGACTAAAAATGGATTTTAAGAAGAAATTAGTTTAAAGATGAGTACGGCAAAAAAATTTGTCCGTATTTAATTTAAAATAACAGTAAAGATTTTTTAGAAGCTTTAATACGTAGTGCAATATTTATAAATAAACAACATAATTTTAAAAAGATGGGCTAGCAATTCTAATTAAAAAGTATGCGTTTCAAGTAATAATTACAATAAAACTATCATTTTAACATGTATACAGTATCTTGAGTGCAGCATCTGTTTAAAGAAAATAAACAGGACAATCCACAATTAATATACTCAAATTTTTTTAATAATATTAAATTGTAAATATAATCTCATTTTAAAAATGAGTAGATTAAAGAATAATGATAGAAGAGAATAAAAAGAATAACCATAGCTTAAGATTATATGAAAAGGCAAAATTTAGAAATCTGAGAGGTATTTCGAATTAACTACGAATTCAAGTTAAAAATATTCAAATTTATGCATAATCGAAAAAATCGATATTTAACTGTATTTTAAATAATTTCATACTCTTAACATACGAAGGAAAAATTATAGTACATTAAAATAATATTTTCAATATAATAATCATATAATAAAATTTAAAATCCGTTATACCTTTAAATTGTACAGGATAAATTTAAATAACGACAAAACAAATCATACTTACAAACTCCTGGATGATGCGCAGATTTTCTTGTATAAAGCTTTAAAGCCCACCCCACATTTCCAATTAAAAAGTGGGGCTTAGCTCCGGGAAGTTCTTTTAGGATTTTATACCAGGAACGGTTTTGTAAGTATTGTTGAATTGAAAAAATAAAAATAATAACTAAAACAAAGTACACAAGAGTCAACATCATCCATTAAATAATCTAATAGCTAACCTTGAAGCAATGAATAAAATAATTTTAATGACTGTTTTCTAAAAAATAATGTTTGGAATTTTAAAAAAATTCTTTATAGAAAGATTTTATTAGTTGTGAGAGTGCATTTCTCTTCTGCTGAGTTTTGCTATTTGGTTGATCGTGCTTGAAAACAAAATCATTTATCTGTGTTATCAAAGTTGATATCAGTGTATCGACAAACAGATAAAACAAGAAAATTGCTGATTTTATTAAACTCGGAATTTCATTGAAAATAGCAAAATATAGAAGAAAAAAAAAAATAATAGCAATTTTATGGGCTTAAATTGTTGAGTTCGTTCTCTGAAACTGACCTATAAGTTTGGACTTGGATTTGTTACTGGATAGAATGAAGAGGGAGTTTCAACTCTATTTTTTCCGTTTAAGTTTTTTTTAAATTACTCTTAAAGAAAAAAATTTAATTTGAAAGGTTTTAAGCATTAAAAATACTTATAAAATGAACTGTAAAATGTAACGATAGCTTAATTACATCAGGAGTAAGTTTTAAAAAGTGCTAATATGGAAAAATGTTTTTCATTTTTTTTATTCAAGATATATTTTTGGAATTCCTCTTGAGTACCCTTTAAGAAGAAGGGAATGACTGGTAAAAATTTCAGATCAATATTTTCATTGTTTTTTTTAAAAATTCAACTTGGTTTTGAAAGTAAGAAGGCCGTCGAAAAGCGCCTGTAACTATTTTTTTGTCAGAAAAAGACTGAAAAATAAGTCATTCTAAAACGGTTTCTTGCTTGAATTAGATGTGTGAAAAGTCTTAGTGCCTAGACACTTCTACTTTTTTTTGAGGTAGCCAGTAACAGAGGGGTAAACAGAAATAATATAACATTGGTAAAACAGTTCCATTTCGATGGTTAGCTTATCGGAGCACCCGTCCTTAGAACAGAGGACCATCTCCTTCATGGCAGTGACTACACAACATGGCTCTTTAGCATGAACTGAATAATCTTTAGAAAGTTTTGCTAGTATGTTGATTAAGAATTTTCACTTAGCTAGAAAATGAATTGGTCAACAATGTGGTAGAGGCCAAACGAAGCTATTCTATTAGATATCATAATGGTCGATTTAAAAAAAAAAGTAGTAATGTTATATTTAGCATTTCACACAACATTTCAATTACTAAGCCTGAGTTCATTAACCGAAAATTTTTCTCTTTTTAAAACCTGTTTTGAATAGCCATATTAATAACTTAAAACTATAAAATTACGGTTATGTATTTTTTTTCTGGGAAAAAGCACAATTCGATTGGATTATTATGTCATGCGCCATCAGTCTACTTTTAAATGGAATACGAAACTGAACAGTTTTATAGCAGCCGTCACCAGAAAAATGGGATTATCTTTCTAAAATTCAAACTTCATAATTTTTGGGAAAACTTCAAACTTCATACGAATCAATCGGAATAAAGGAACAAAGGGGAAAAAATGGGAATCGATGGAATATATTTTCAAAGGTAACAAAATAGACAAATACACATATTTCTTAAAATAAATCATCTTGAACATGAGTGAAATTTCAGAGATTTCAGATTAGATTTCCTGCTATTACTCTAAAACAAAAGTTTCCAAACTGTGAACTGGAGGTCAATTTTTAGTAATCTCTAAAAACATCTAAAATGCATATATATTTTTTCAACAATTTTTTTTAAAAAATGTGCTAAAAATTTTATTAAGCCACATAGTAGCAATTAAAGAAAAAAAATAAAATAGCGCAATAAGTAAATAAGCTACTCGTGTTGAATGTCAAGAATTGACAAAAAAATGTATTTTGAACATGTAGATAACACGCACAAAATTCAACTTATTACATACAATATGTCTGCGTCTCATCGGTTGCTTCAGTCAGTGGGTTCTCTGAAGGTTACATATCCTAATAGTGATCTCAAAACCGCTCACTTAATCAATAGCCTACTTTCCACTATGAATGTTCAATTAAATTTGCATACACATTAATTTCGAAGTAATTCGTAATCATTTGTGTAATCTGTTCATACATATTTCATCATACATTTATTATAAAATAAAAGAACATTCATAATATTTAATGCTAAATGTTTTTCTTTCAGAAAAGTACATTTGTTTATCTTTAAAGACCTCTTTCGGAGAAAAATTGTACTCTTTCTCTCTAAAAATATTAAATGCGGTAAAGATGAAATGATTCGCTATAGATTCGAAACCCGCTCTAGAAGATCCAGTTCGAATTAATTAATGTTGAAAATAATTTCCTCAAGAAGAGTATTACATTTTCACCAAATATCAAATTTTATTAACAAGAATATAACGTTCGCTTGAGTTTGATGACAGATAAAAAAATTAATATAAATTTAAAAAAAAATATTTTTGTTATATTTATTTACAATGAAATCCAGTGAGCCCTTTTTTCTTATATGCATTCATACCGACACCTACTAAGGTCCTGAAAAATTATTTCAGCTCAAAATAAAATATTAATAAATAAGTAAAATAAAAAATCCATCTATTCTTGATTACATTAATAGGAATTTTGAAAAAAAAAAGATTAAAAAATGGAAAAAAAAATTGAAATGAAATCTACGATCGCAAATTTTAAGTTATAATGTGAGAACATTATTAAGTCATTATTTGTATTAATTAATTTAAATCATTAACCAATTTAAACCGATTTGAAATAATCACAAGACTTCTCTATCGGTCTCTATCCCTCTCTCTCTATATAAAATGATAATTTTTTTAAACTTTCATTTTCAGTTTTTCTAGCTGGCAAACAAAGTTTTGGAGCTTGAATTTTTAGATGAAATAACAGCTATGATGTCATAGTTCTACGTCAACCTTTTAGAAACGCATCTGCTGTCAAAGAAGCATACGTAATAATAAAGCAATACTGGTAAAAGCAGGTCAACCTATTAAAAACGCATCTGGTTTCAAAGAAGCATGCATAATAATAATGCAATACTAGTAAAAGCAGGTAAAAAAATATATGCGATTAAAAGATGATGATGAAAATTGCCATTTATGCTTTATTCATTGCCGACGCGATTTCGAGCTTCAATATTCATTGCTTACGCGATTTTGAGCTATAAAACCCCCTAAACAAAACAATATCATGTTCTCACATGATAAAAAACATATTTTAAGGCACCAAGAATTTTTCGAATTTTTATTTCTTATAATAATTTGAGTCAGATTTTAGAAATTCTAGCTCTTTATATGTTCTTTTACAACTTCTATTAGCATATGTTTATTTCGATTGGAATGCAAATTTTAGAATTCAAAATGTCTGAAATCTGGGGAATGATATCAAAACCTCAAGGTTCAGTTTCTTGGCAGTTAAAGCGTTTTCTCTTTGTTTAATTTTATATGCACGAGAAAAAAAAAATCAATTCGCTTGTATTAACTCCTAGAAATACAGATTTTAGAAGAGATAGTTTGAATTTTCACCCATGCATTCAAAGTTCCATAATCGATTTTTTTAATGCATCTGCTACCTTAGATGCTGCATTAAAATGGCAAATAAGTTTAAGTAGATTGATTATTTCTCTTTGCAAGTTTCAAACTTTAAAAAGAAACAAGAAAAAATAAAGGGAGAAAAAAAAAACCATTGAGTTGGAGTTGTACAAAAGACAGCAGAAGAGGAGTTCAGTTCTCTGACTTCTTCTCTTACAGTTTCTCGGGTTATCGTTCATGGAATTTTGAAATTAAATACTATAGTGCGTCTTGTTAGTTTCATGTTTTGTGTAATTTTTATTGCAGATTCTAATCGATTTAACAGTCGCTTTTTACTGGACTTAAGCCGTAAAAAAGCAAAGTATATGTGCAGATTATTCCAATTATGCAAAATATAGTATCCCTTTTAATAGGGAAAATTCTCCAAACAGACATTTCTATTCCTTTTTCTGCTAACATGATAAATTTTTGCTCAAAATATTTCGATTTTTCTCCGTTTCCTCGCATAACCAAAACTTTGGAATCAATTTCTTGGGATACTTCAGACACCTTGGACGCTGAAACAATCATAAAAATTAGCAAGATGAAGTTGACGGAAAACATCAAAAATACTTCCGCTCTTCGAAAATTATTTCCATTGTGAATCTTTGGTTCGAATAAGGTATACACTGAAAAGATCATAGAGCAGGAACTGTAAACGATTATATTAAATACAAAAACCCCGAGTTCTTTGTCTATCTGGTCAACAGTGGACTTAATTTTAAAATATGAATACAAAAGTTCCTCGTAATCGATATTGTGAATTGTGCTTAATCGGAAATCAAAGTTCTGAATTATGCATTTAATATCGAGACAGATGACTGTGTAAAAGATAGCAAAAATGTTAACAGGCATGGTCAGAAACAAAGCAATAGAAAATTGATATGTCACGCCCGCAATGGTATTATACAATTGATTGGAAAAGTGATATCCGTTTAAAAAATGAGATATATCAATAACTTCAAATATTACAAATTTTGGAAGAACTTCAATTGCAATAATCGTTAATAAGAAGATTTTAATAAACAAGAATCTTCCTGAAAATCTAATAGCTTTAGTTTTATTCACTAATTTAACAATATTCTTTAAGCTGTTAAATTTACAGATGAGAATAAAGCGATGTGCAAGAACAATGAAACAATGTATGAGCATTGATGAAGAGATAATAATGTTATTCGAGTAAGCTTGTTTAGAAACCGAAATTGTCATGAAGATCTGAATTGATGTCAGAATCACGTTGAACAGCAGAATTGTAACAGAGCAGAATTTTGCAGAATTCTTCGTTTTGGAGTCGAAATTGATTGGAAAAATCATGCCACAGTGCAACAAAATAAACATGAATTTGTACGTTGAATTCATCTTTTGGTGATTAAAAAATATCTTTTTCAACAGTATTATTTATCAATCAAATCTTGAAAGCAAATGTTTAAGAACTTCTTTAACAGATTCGTGGAGATTTTCTTACTTTAGGCAAAAAATATCGTTTATGTTGGGTTTTTTTCAAACAAGAACAAAGAAATAAAATTTTTCATATAAATTGGATGTTTGTAATTTGTGGTCAGTTATAAAATGTCAGGCAGCAGCTTAAAATGCGAAGAATGTTTGCTTAACAAAATGGCGCGTGTTAGCTCTTACACCACTCACTTATCTAATTGCCTATTTAAGTCAACAACAGAGAATAAATTCGGGCGCGTAAATCTATATAAAAATCAATTTGCTTGCAACTGTATACTTTTAACATAATCAATAATTTTCTCACTAACAATGATTTTTTTCTCATTAACAATGATGAACAAAATTGATTTTTGTGTACGCCCAAATCCTTTAAAAGGCGTCTCAATATCGATATTTTATTATCTCAGAGAACTGTTTTATATTAAAAACGCTTTTGATCAAATGAATAACTCTAATTTCTTTTACAAGCTTTGAGAATTCACTAAAAAAAATAGAATCTTACCTTTGTTCTTTTCTTTTTTCTTTTTTTTTTTTTTTACGACGCTGTGCCATTTTTCATTAGTACGATTTTTAATCTATTGGATGAAAATTAGTTATCAGTTTTCTGGTAAAAGTATATATCGCAAATTTAATCTTCCCTTAATATATAAATTATATAAAGTAATTGAGTAACCTTAAGTACAATACTAATATAAACAAATAATACTAAAAATAGAAAAAAAGTTCTATAAAATGTATTTTGTTTAAAGCAGTCAAATAAATCTGGCATTTGATTCTTTTATCAAAAAAATTTTAAGGTGAAAGCAAAAATTTTAAAACTATAAGACACTGATATAAATATTCTTAGTAAATTCGAAGTTTAATTGCATTCGTATTAAAATTAAAAATTTCAGTAATTTGCTCAAAAATTCTTTTGGAAATTCATTGCGGTTTCATTTGCTAATCATTTTACTCTCAACGTCCTTTGTATTTATTATTTTTGTTTGATTTCCAGATTTTTAATTTTTAAAAAAGCTAAACAGGGTCTACTTACTAAAAACTAATCGATTAATATATGTATAATATCCTGTCGATTCATCTGAAATAAGTAGAATCTGATAATTAATAAGAATCTTCATATATTGATTATCAACGATTTTGAAATAAAAAAAAAGAAATTAGGATTGTGGTGGCGGAAAACTTTTCTTGTGATGGTCGGGACGACTTCACTTTAGTTTTATCATTTCACAGGAACCCAATGATGAACCTTTCCCAGAAAGCAACAGGTACGAATGTTTTTAAGAACATTTCTTTTAATAATCACATTCACACACTAAACAAACACTAACACAAGACATTCACGCGCTCGGCGTCGCAGTTCAGCATCACATCTCATTCTAATTACAATCGCAATGCACTATGGGATGACATATGGGATGGCCTAATCAGGTATCGCCATCTAGTATCCAAAAGAGAAGATAAGAGTAATGCAACTGCTACAGGATGAAATATTATTAGCCTAAGAAAAAGATTTACGTTTCAATTCAACAATGAAAGAAATCGTTGTAAAATGTGCTACAAATGTTTTTTAAACATTAAGAAATATGGCAAAAAGTTAGTATCATTGTAAAGATGATTTTTTTTTTTAACTTTTTAAGAGGATGTATGAAACATTTTTATGGTGTAACATTTTCTGAAGTTACCGCCCCAAAAAACCCAGATATTTTGCTTAATTTTTAATAAACTAAAATAAAAATATATCTCCAATGTACATATTTCCACTCGCCAAAGTATATAAATACCAAGTTTGGTAGACTTAGAGCAACGGTTTGCTCTGTACAACGCCAACAAAAACTTTCATCTTTATTATTAATAGGGATTATTGTTACATGTTATCTTGTAAAATGCCTTCTAAGTATGTTCTTAACATTAGTGGCAAAGTACGAGGGAATTACATCCTGCATGAAAATAGTTTTCATAAAACACATCTGTGCTTGCAGAGATGGTTCAATGCTATTCTCTAGCAGCGATGTATAAAACTATCCAGTTACAGTATATTAGTTCCGAAATGCTACATATATATACTGAAAAAATAAATAAATAAAAACTCTACAGATCAAAACGTTGAACGAAATTTGGAACGTAGATATTTTTTTCTTTGGTGGCAAGAACTCGTTTAAAAAGGATACTCTAAGTTTTATTTAGAATTTTGATTAAAAATAAATCAAAATTTTCATTATTTTTTTCAGTAACACCAAAGCATATTTTACTATAAAAATTATTTTGCACCACTTTGAAATTCAAAATTAAGTTTATCAGTGTTAATAGTTTTATTTTCGTGTAAACTTTTCATTGATTTATTAAATTGACTAAAATGTGTGTTAATATATTTTAGAATCATTCTTTTCAATGTTACAATTAATGGATTTGTACTTTCACGATTCATGACAGTATTAAATACATTTTTTTGTGTGTACACGTGATCAAAATAATGCGAAAATTTAAAAAATAAAATAAGATAGACAAATAAGGCCTAAAACAATTTTAGGAAAGATTCTTCCCGTCAAGATTCGAATTTTCTTTTAAATTATCTAAAACTTACTGCCAAATGGCTCCTTTAATACGGAATCAAATTTGAATTAATATTAATAGATTAACGAATATTAAATTTAAGAGCATTAAATCTATTGCATTGTCATCGGAACACACATCTCAACTAAAATAAGAACTCCAATGCACGAGGAAGGGACGGAAAGATTTACCATCCATTTTTAAAAAATGACATTTCCGTATGATATAAAAGCACGTTTCCAGTTTAGTTATATGAAGAAAAGTTCTTAAAAGAAAAGAAAGTTCTTAAAAGAAGAAGTTCTTAAAAGAAAAACGAGAATTGCTCTTGTAAAGGGCCTGGCAATTTTGAATTATGGTCGGATGCCAGGATTGGCTTCCCTATTGAAGTTTCTGTTATATTTGAGCCCTGTTTGCTTGACGTGTGTCAGGCTCTCTTGCACAGAAGTTCTTCGATGCAATGGAGTTTCGAGAATGGAACCTGTAGTTCCCAAGTCTTACCACCAGGTCACTGTGTCCCATACAGAAGCTTTGAATTGAACTTCGGCCACAGAAGCTTAAAAGATTTTATGGCAAAATGATTTGTAGCATAGCCTTAATGATTTCTCCTGGAATGTTCCATTAGAAAAATAACTCAGAAACTTCGCAGTTACAAAAAGAAAAAAAGAATGAATTAAAATTCTCATACATAAGCACTTGTTTATTGAAGTGCTACAACAATATTTTGGTAATCGATGGTAGCCAGCAATGCGAAAGGTATGCATTGAAATCACGATATTTATAAAAGATGCCTTATTAAAAATCCTGGTGCGATAAAAAAATTATTCCAAGCCATCGATCCATTCCATCGATCACAAATGGCCCAGTGTGTTGTAAACAACAATAGAAAGGGTATTTTTAAAGACAATATTGAAGCAAGTTTAAACGCTTACTTGAATTCTTTAATAAGTACTTTATAAGCACTTACTTGAATTCTTTCCTCTAGGTGACTTCTTTTGAACACGCAGACATTAGCAATCAATAAAATTGGACGCAAATTTAAATAGAGGAATCAAATGAAAAGAAAATTGATTCACTGACGGTGAACAAGGAGAAAAGATAGATTCTCTATATAGATTTAAAGATTTAAATCGACTATTTCTGTTCAAAGGCAGTTTAGACGTTGTTATAGACACAAATCATTATTCGTAAAAATACCACGGTTTGAGATTCTGTTCTTCGAATATTGGATGACTAATTTCCTAATTGATATATTAAGAAGTATAACCATAAGCTCCATACCCTCTTGATCACATTCCCCTCGATTTCTTATTTTTGGATAATATTAAGAAAAGAATCTTTGTTATGAGATTTCGTGATATAAAACAGTAAGAGATAGGTTTGGTTTATCTTAGTTATATTAACATCTCATCTTGAAACATGGCAGCTCTTTTGGGACTGATTAATTTAATCCTCGGTCAGATGACGAGGGCATTAAATGATGTGCTATACTTTCCGAACATATCAGCTATAGAAAGCAGAAGTTGTATCTAGTGTTCCATAAAAATTGTTGGGATCCAGGTAAGTGCTGGAAAAAAACCTAGACATTATTTGAGTTTCAAGGTGTTGTTACGAAAACGTATTAAAATACAGGGTGTCCCAGAAAGTATGCAGCCTTTAATGTTTATAGATTCAGATAGAGCATGTTAAGGCGAGTATTTTGATATATAACATTTGAGATCCCGGGAAAATAGCGTCCTAGTCTAATTACCCACATATTATACACCAAATAACCGCCTTAACGTGTTCTATCCGAATGTGTAAATATTAGACGCAGCATACCTTGTGGGATACTCTGTATTATTACAGTAATTAGTTTTAATATAAAGTTTATTATGGGTTAAATAGTTAAAAAATAAAATTTGTCTGAATATAATTGTTTTTGTACAGTAAAATTTCGTAACGGTTGGAAGACTTTCTTTTCTCTTCCTCTATTCAAAGGCATTCGAATATGTCCTGAAAGAGCATCTAGAACAAATCGATTGCTCGGGGGGGATACTCATAAATTTCTTTTTAAATGTAAATGCATAAAAATATAAGTGCTCATTCGGAAATAGGATATATGGTTAAACCAGCGAGGGAAAAAAATATAAAAAATCCCCAAAACTGAACTCGCATACTCTCTAATTAAGGAAATATTTCCCTCGCCTTTAATCTTTTTTGGAAAATCACATATTTTCAAGAGGTGAAGCAAAAGCTCAAATTCAAAAAAAAAAAATCTAAAAATTGTTTAATGTCAAAGAAATTTCCGGAAATTCCCGAATGAATGTATTTTCAACATTTTTAGCAGTGAAGTTTTTTCAGTTCTTTCAAGAAAACTGATTAAGAAACAGAAAATATTGCTCCAAGTACTTTAATTCAGTCGCGTAATTCCTGTAATTAGCAGACAAAATTGGAATAAATGTATCTTTTAGTGATGCAATAACACGATTTTGTTTTCATATGTTTCTTTAAGTATTAAAAAGCGTATCATATTGATTCTCCTTAGTCTTCTTCCTGTAGTCGAAATTTATCAAATTTTTTGCAGAGGCACTTCATAAGTCAGAATTGTTTCTCGACTAGCAGGTTGACTGACGACAGTCGTACTGCTTTCACCAAATCAGTGGTACTATATTGATTACATTTAAAGCACTGGCAATTATTTATTTAGTGGTTAAGTCAGTCTTAACAAATAAGTCTAACAAAACAAGTTGTGGTGTATGACTTGGATTGTTAACTTTAGAATAGTTATAATTTAGCTATAATTATCATTTATAATATGATTCTTGAGTGCGCAATTCAAAACCAAAATTTCAAATTTCAATTGCTTTAAAACAAAATTTCATTTCTGTGAATGTTATGATCGTTAAGGACTTATATATCGGGATAGTTTTTTATGATTATCATGTATATGAAGAAAGAAATAAACTAGAGAGCTTTAGATAAAAGCTAAAAGGTTTATTTTTATTTCTATTTATAGAAATTTCAATTACATTATTTCCCAGAAAATAATCAGTTAGAATCACATTAGAACAAGATAATTCATTTCGAAACCAGTTATCTATCACGGAGTTGGCTAAATTCGCTAATCTTCTTCGACTGAACCATATATTAGGTGTCAAAATCGCGTTGGTAGCCGTCAAGCCATAACTATACGAACAACAACAACTGACGAGATGATTATGTAAAATCGTGACATTATGAGTATCAATCCACCAGTGATGTGCATTGAAGGCAATAGAATCATCAACAAATTCTTTATTATATTCTCCGTAAGCAAACAGAATCCGTTTATCGATTTTCCACAAAAAGTCCAGTGGCATGTCTGAATATTTATGGTCTATCAAAAATTTCCCAAATATCCTTTTACCGAGTTCCATAACGTCTCTGTGTTGCCAATATTCCAATTCAAAAGATTTAAAGAATCCGGTTATTTTCCTGTGGAAATCGACAACAACTATTTCTTTAGTAACAGAAACGAAATCCTTTACCTGCTGAAGAATATTTTCGAGTGTTGGAAGACCAAGATGGAAGACATCGTGAGTAATAAAAATTCTACTTGTTTTTTGAGATGCTCCTTCGTGCCATATCCGCAAATCCAGATATCGTATACCATACACCAATTGGTTGAATACTGGTTCTTCCTGGGTAAAAATATATCTTTCGTATACTGTATCTTTGTAAGGGTCGTATCTCATGTAACAGCCCGAATCATGCGTGCCTGGGATCATAAGAGATTTCAAAGGTTTGTTACCAATCATATCACTGATATTATGCATCCAATCAGGATGTGTAAGAAGGCAGCTGGAATGCACCACGCTGCCAGCTTCCATATAGGCAACCCAGAACCCAAGACATTTAGACACAATATCTTCATTACTAAACTCGATGTAAGGAAGTGAAACGTTGGTTTCGAATCTTCCATCCGGACAGGCGATTGGTTTGTGAAGTGCCAAGTGGTTTCGATGGTTCAGTCTGGGATCGTGAGAGTACAGTCCGATGAAAGGGAAAGATCTTGCAATCCTTTCGCAATCCGCATTGTAATAATTTAGAATGATTTTTCTGTGGCAAGGTTGAAAGAAATAGCTTGTTGCGATTGATGAAACGGTGATGTACACTTTAGGATCTGAGAAAAAATTGGACAATTAAAAAAAAAATGAGTCTGCGACATACATTACAGATGAATCAAAAAATAAAAATAACGAGTTTGTAAATAATCTAATCAAAAAATTCATTTTAAAATTCAAAATAAAAGTTTTTTAAGGATGCCAGTTTTATTTCCAATCAACTTTTATCTAATTTTAATAATTATTTAAAAAATATTTTTATTGCAGTGTTTTTCATTGTTTCATTTACTATATTTAAACTCACACATTGTGCCGATATTGAATACAATCGTTTGCTAGCATGTTTTAGCACAATTAAATAAAGACTAAATTTCAAAAATAACATAAAAATGAACTAATCAAGTCTAAGGTGTTATCATGCTTCGGTGCTTTGAACTTGAATCTTCTTTATTTTTTGGAATCTTCTTTAGTTATTTTTTACTTATTTATTTTGCAAAAATTGATCTCATTTTTTATGTTAATGCTTCTCTTATTTCATACATATTCCATATTATGAAATGTACATAATTTTATATTTCTTATAATTACATTAAAACATAAAATTTACCTTAAAATGTGTGCAATATTTTCATCTTCGGACTTCCTTTCTGATACAATATTTTTTTTTTTTACTTGTACTGAAATAAAAAAAAAGGACTGAATAAAATTTTTTTAATTTATTTAGTTTTAAAAAAGACCATTCCTGAATTGTATGGGTGGAGTAGCTATTTACAGAATCACTGTATGTCAAGGTTTTTTTTTCTTCTTCTTTTTTTTTTTTTTTAAATCCAGCCTATCTATCAGTCACATACATAAGCCAATACCGGTTATATATTAACCCGACAATATACCGGCGATAAGACATTCATTTATAAAATATAATAAGAAAATACAGAGTATAATAAAAGTTTTAAAATTTTTTATATGTGTCCTTAATTATACAAAAAATTTATGATAACATTGAATAACAAATCAGAACTATCATTACAAGAGGAATAATAATCCAAAGTTTTAAACGACCCTATTCAGAATTCTATCGCATTTTTCAAGAATGTCTAAACTAAAACGAACATTCACAATAAAAATAAACTTTAAAAACCTATAGATAGCCGAAAGTAAGCGTAGGCATGCACTTCCATTAAATCAAAATTTTCTAAAAAAAACCTTTATCCTTTAAAAAACCAAATATAAAATACACTTACGCCGCCTTCCATTTTCATGTTTATTATCAGTGAAACTTTGAATTTCAAAAAGTATGTAAACTAAAACACTCAAGACAAATTTGATTTTCATATTTACTTCTTAACGATCTAAAATTGCGTCATGGATAAATAAAATGTGAAACTTCTATTTCTTAGAAATATTTTGTGGGAGAAAGTATAAAAACACTGGAATGACTAATTCCGGTGTTTTTATAATTTAACGAACTATTATTTTAAAGCAAACTGTTAAAAGATCGGAATTAATTCGTGGTCAAGTGATTTTTTTTAAGTATATACTTTATTTGTAAATCAGAAATACTGCTTTCAATTATATATTGACTAACTGTATAAAATTAAATAAATATTATTATTATAATATAGGCATTATAATATTTTCTAATATTTTATATGTTTATAAAAAAAACACCATTTTACTTCCACAAAGATACCAACGAAAGAGATTGAGAGAAAATTGGACCAAAAATGCATAAAACATAATGTAAAGATATTTTAACGATTTTTATTCTTCTTAATTTAAATAGCCCAATTTTTAATTTTTTGTCAAAATTTTTTGTGAGAACAATGACGAATATAGAGCAGCGAACCGATAAGGAAGTTAAAAAGCAGGAAAAAGGAAGCGTAAGAATTGTTCTGAACTTATAAGGTTTTTGACAGGAATTTGCTGCTTTAGCGTTTTGGTTCTGTATGGAAAAAATATAGACCGAGCAACCGATTAATTAAAAACGATTACGAATACATGCATGTTATTTTATATGTAAGCGATATTAAATAAAAGTCAGTTAAATTATTTCCTCAGAACAATAAAAAAAAATAGCCCTTTTCCCAATAATCTATCCATTCTAAAATATCTTTTTAGATCGATGATCACCAAGTCAAAGAAATTTGATAGAGAGACAGGTTATAAAAAGATTGTGGGTAAATGTTTCATCTCAATAGAACGTAGTTACTTCTTCACTACACAAACTTAAACTTTTTTTTTTTTTTTTTTTTTGCGAAGAATTTCTGTTTTGTAGTTCCTTACTGCTGAATTCATGTTTTCACAGAGATTTTTGCCCACTTTATCTTAACCCTTTAAAGGGCCATTTTTTCTAGTCATATTATGTTAAAATATTTTTAAGCTTGAAATTAGAATAAGAAAAGGGATTCATTTAGCTTATTAGATAAATTTAATTTTATTAATTAATAATTAAATAACAAATCAAGACAATCATTTTGTCTGAGATAAAGAACTGAAGCATCTAAGTCTTCTGACTTACTAAAACAATTTGTCAGAACTTATGCCAACCTACATAATTTCTTACAAAGATTAATAAATTTGGTGGGAAGCATATTTCCCACGGCCCTAGAAAGGGTTAAGATAATAATTCTTTTCATACAGTTGTGCGACAGATTTCTTTTGAGATACAAACTCATACTTCGGAGTCTGAATATGGTATCAAACGACTTCACACTTAATCTTTTGCTTTCTGAAATGACAACCGAGTTTAATCTAGCCTCGCCTTTAGACGCATGAAAATATATGAACATGGCACGTGCTCTTTTTGATACTAGTACAAATTGTCTGTAATGTTCAACTTCCAACCACCAATTATCCACCGACTCCTTCTACTAAGGTTACGGCAAACCGGCAGCATACCTCCAAGTTATAAGCACTTCTTTTTGCAACACTAATTATATTAGGCACCACATGACGAAGACCTTTCATTAATATCAAAGAAAGAGAATGCTTCTGATAAACAAAACCAGTTGCCAAAGCAGATTGCGACAGGAAGTCATCCAAAGGCATATCCTGCAATGTTCTTGAACATTCACCACATGCTTCAAATATATATGTATTTGGAATTTTTTCATGACATCCAATCTTGAATTTGGGCTGAAGTGGAAAGTCTTAAATAATTTTTAGCCTTCTAAACTACAGATTTTGTAGGAAGACTTCGTTTGTTGCGATGAGAAGAAGAAAATTTTGTTGACAAAATAAAATTAAAACGAAGGAAAAATGAAAAGACACACACACACACAAAAGAAAAAGATAGAGACAGAAAAAAAAAAAAAGTGGAAGAATCACATTCTTGAACAGAAAAATTCGTTCAATACAGAGCCTAACAGTCTAGCTATCTACTCAGGCTTCAAAACAAATAACTCAACTACAAAGCAGATCAATATTCCGCGATTCGAGTGTTTAAATCTTCACCTTCTTCTCAGTCTCCTTATATAACCTACTACCAATCCCTTTTATATTAATTGTTCGCAGTTTATCCCCATTAATCTTTTTTCTCCCTGCACATCAATTTCTGATTAAAAAAAAAAAGGTCATAAAATCAATCATAGTTAAGAACAGTGCCAACCCGGAAAAAAAAATGGGATCCGATGCTAAGTTGATTCTTGAAACAAATTGCATTCGGCAAAATAATAATTTATATCATTTCGCTATTTATTATATGGCGGAAATTAGAGTAATAAATAAAAAGTAAAATGATAATGATAAACATAATATTTTCATAAAATTTACTTTTAATCACAAAAACAATAGTTTAAAAAGCAAAAAAGACTGCTTTATGAACTTATATAATAAATTTGATATGTGAATAGCAAAATAAATCATTTTTATTCCATTTTTTAACATATTTTCTATCAAATTTGTTGATAATGTCATCATAATTTAATTGCTTTTTATGCCCATTTCTGATCTAGCTGATAAAATTTGTTAAGGAGGTAAATTGTTCTCGATTAATGCTGTAATCAAGTAATAATATATTATTTTCATTTATGGAGAAGATGTTTTTAGCCGATGTAATGGTAATTGTTAAGATCAATAAAAATTTCATAACAGTAACAAAGTTTAAATACAATTCAAATAATTTATTATTTAAATATCCTGCAGAGTCAATGCAATCAAGTCTTGGAAAGCCACATTTAAGTCTTTGTAATATTTCAGAAAATGTCTTCCGTCAGTTTATGAATATTATTTGAATCATTTCTTTAAACAAAATTTACAATGTCTAATGTACGCAATAAAGCTAGCATCTTTTTTTATTAGAAATAATCATTCTGTGAGTTATTATTAGAATTAGAAGTAGGTGTTAACTATCAGCAAGCGTGAGTGTGGTTCAAAGCACTAAACTTTGCCTTGGATCCGTGGATGTGAAATGACCACAAATCATGAGGTAATATACAAATATGTATACTAGCAAAACAACAACAACAAAAAAAAGGGATGAACAGAAAATTGAAAGCACAAATTCAGTCGGTAATTGTACAGATCACAAATTCAACCAATAGTACGATGCCTTCGGGCTGGCCCTGAATGAGAGGATCATGCTATTGACTTTCAACATATCTTTAAAATCTACCAATTCTTGCAGGGTGTTCTATAAACAATATTTTTTTCCTAGCTCAACAATGTTAAAATTTCCTAAAACATATACAATACCATCTCCTCTCTCCCAATCCTGAAAATAAATTTTTCATGTTACAATTGAAGTCATAAGAATACAATTGCATTTTCATTTGCTAATATTTTTTTTTCTTTGTATAATTTCTTGAATTATAAAAGATCATTTCATGATAACAACATTTTATAAGCCTTTGATCATGAAAATTGTGACAGCCCCAGCTGTGATATTCTTTTCTGAAAAACTTGTTGATTGTTTAAAAAAAAAATATGAAAAACTCAATTTGTTGACCCAGCTTATTGATAGAAGCTCAAATAATTAGAAAAGAGACAGAAAACTTCCTTTGATTTTTTTTCTTTTAATTTGTTAATCGACATTCAAAACTGAAATAATTATCAACCGATCGCTTCTAGCAACTAACAAGCTCACTAGAAATACCGGTTATAATTTCAGATAAATTGTTAAGATATAATGTCATGCCCATGGTTCTGCCAAATTATAAGACATTAAAGTCGTGTTGTTTTAATTGCCTTACTTAAGTTGTTTATTGTACACATGAATCTTTCTAATGGAAATCAATCCCATAACATCATACTGCTATTAAATGTCCCATTCAACTATCTTTTAAATTTCGAGGTACTGTAACTTCACTTTTTTTATTTGCTTTGTAGCTCCAGAGAAATTAAATTCCTTAGTTTTCAACAATGGAAAAGAACATGTAATAAAATATTTGAAAATACAATAAAAAAACAATCTGAATCTAGGGTAACAATGCAATATATTGTTATAGATCAGATAAAAAAATAATTTTAAAAACTGCCAAAATTCAGAAAAAATATGCACAACTACTAAATTGGTAATTTTGTCAATTGGTAACTAAATTGGTATCATTGGTAATTTTTTTAATTTGGAAACGGTACAAAATTTATTTTTAAGCAATAATATTTTCAAAAGTTATCACGGAAAACATCAA
The DNA here is from genome assembly GCA_026543865.1 of Argiope aurantia. Taxonomy (NCBI): domain Eukaryota; kingdom Metazoa; phylum Arthropoda; class Arachnida; order Araneae; family Araneidae; genus Argiope; species Argiope aurantia. The sequence goes on along the minus strand of JAPMOR010090470.1, from coordinate 60,463 downwards.
AATTCAGGTTAACTTTCAATTAATTAGACCTAAAAGAAATTGCTCTGAGGTGCACATTCCCATCCTCCAAAATACAAATATGCCAATTTTGGTAGTCGTAAATCAAACAATCTGGCTTGTAAAGCATCAAAACACACACATTTATATTTATTATTAGTAGAGATAAATAAAATTTTTAAAGAAAAAGGCAAGCAAGAGTGCAAACAAAAAAATGTGAGATTATCTCATTTGTTTCAACAATTATTACTTTATTTTTATTTATTTATTTATTTTTGCAAAAAATTGTTTTAAGAAAAATTAGAAATTACTGTAAATGACAAAAAGTTTCACAAATTCTATAGATATATTATAAATAATCAGTTTCCTGTCTTTTGGATTAAAAAAAATGACTATAGCTTTTATATTCAAAAATCTTAATATTATCCTGCACCATTAAATGGCATACAAACATTCAAAAATTATTTATTTGATTTTTTAAATTAACAAAAAAATGTATTTTGGGTTTATTTTAATAATTTATTGATTAAAAACTGCTAGATATAATGTTTATTAATGCACTACATTATTAATTAAAAATAGCTATAACCACAATGAAAATATTATTTATTAATAAACTTTTTCATTGATTTTATTATAAACAGTTTCCTCTTGGCATATTCTGCAAATGGTCTTTGTAAAAATATTTTCCTAAACAATTAAAATAATAAAAATATTTCAAAAATAACAGTAAAAAATATAATTAACATATATACACATACTGTATAATTCATTCTTCTTTGCATCAAATAAAATTTCTTTTTGTTTATAATTATTTTCAGTTTATTTTTTGACAAAAACTGAAAATTTTCTAATGATTTTCTTTCTTTTTTTTCAGTAAACAATTCAAAAATAATATTCTACCTAAAATTTATAGTAAAAAAATGTTATAAAAATAATGATGATCTAAAAGGGTTATATAATGAACATTTATGCATATTTTGCACATGAAATGAATTTATATTACAAATAATTACTGTAATACAGTTGACAATGAACCCAAATGAAATGACATCTAAATACATTCTTCTTTTGCAATAACTCCTGCATATGAAATTATCTGCAGCATATGTTTTAAATTTGTTGGTGGTAATTCAATGTTTTAGACTTGTCACAAATTAATGAAATTAAGAAATATTGAGAATGGTCTCTTCTGAAATACAACAACACAAATTAAACTGTTAGCTTAAGACTTATTGATGAAGATATTACAACATGAATTTTAAAAAAATTTACAACAAAAAATTATATACATATCCATACAAAATTTCATTTGTATAGCAAATGGCTATTTGAATGCAGCTGCAAATGTCTGCCAATGCTTTAATTCCATTTTAGCATTTTCTTCTTTTGCAACAACTTCTGCACATGAAATAAACTTATTAACAACTTCACCAAAAGTGTCTAATATGGAAGAATCTTCCAAGCACATGGTGTTACTTTCAGCTTTATAATGATAGCACATTTTGCTATCATGGGATAAAGTTTTAATACTCGTTTCATCTTTTGGTAAGTCATAGATCTGAAAGTAGCTTGAGACAAGGGTTTTCAATGTTCGTAAATAAAGATGATAATCTTGAGAATTTTTCAAACTAGGAAGTTTTGAATCATCCTGATTGTGATCTTGTAATTTGGATTCAACTTTTTGTAGCGTCGTTCTCATCTCGTCAGTAGTACTATAATCAATAGGTGTTTTCCCCCAATTATCGGGGCATTTGATTAGGGCATTTCCTATGAGAAGAAAGGATATGAGAAAGACATGATCTCAAATATTTATAGCTAAAAAATAATTAGGTTTTTAAAATATGCCTTTTATTAATATACTAAACAGTAAAATATATTTTTCTTATGAAAATTCTGAGAGTCAAAATAAAACCATAAAAGCATGAAGTACATAAAAAAACTTTTTTTTTCATTGAATGATTCACAGATTAAAATATTCAATATAATAATTTCCTTAATATTTTTTCAACACCTCAAACTTTTAAATTTTTGTTAAACTTCACAGATTTTTAAAAATAGTAAAATATAACATACTTATATTCCACTTTTTAAAGCACGATAATAAAAGTTTTATAAAAGCATTTTTTAAGTAAATAAAAAAATCTAATTTTATGAATCTCTGCTTTAAATTATAATTATTTTAAATATAATAAAATCTTATGAACAATTTATTTTTTGCTAATATAATTCACATTTATTTATTAATTAATAAATATATTAAATAATGAATTGTGATCAAAAACTTGCAACAATACAAAATTTCAGAAAGTGAATGACAAATCAATCATAAACTTCATCCTTGCAAGCATTAAAAAGTCAAGTTTAATAAAAGTATGGAGAAATTTTACTTCCAATGAAAGTAAATCAAGTTATATTGATGAACTTGACACAAATATTCGCTTAAAAATGTTGGCAGATAATTATAATTAAATTTCAATACAATAAAGTGATTGATGAGAATAAATATTAGATTTAAAAAGTAATCAATTTTCTTAATATACATTTTACTCAAAGAATAAATTTAATAAAATATAGTTCCTTGGAAATCAAACATTTATTATATAATTTGACAACTGAGAACTTTGAAAGTAAATAAAAGTATATTGCTGTACAATAGATGTAAAAAGAAGAACCTAAAAACCATTTAATTTATTAATTTAAAATAATATTCCACAAATGTGTAAAAATTTATGGGATTGTTAATATTGTAATAATATAACAAAATCAAAAGTGATTGGCAACATTTCAACATAGAGATTTTCTAGTTAATGAGTCACAACTCTGAGAGAATGATTCAAGTTGATGAGAATAAAATAAAGTAACTAATAACAAAATAAATACTAATAAACTTCAGCCATGTTCATAAATATTTCAAAAATCAATTGATATACTTACCACCTCTATTCAGTAAAAGATTTACTATATCAAATGCATTTACATAAACTGCACAGTGAAGAGGAGTCCGACCTTCATTATCAGTAGCCCTGTAATCGACGGTTCTATCTAAATAACAAAAATAATTGTATTAAATTACGAAAAGACAGAAAAATTATTTGAAGCTCATAAGCAAGATGTCACAATATGATAAAATAATATCAAGTTTTGCATATGCCTCTGATATTGTATTATTTTTTAAGTATGCATATGTGTCTGATATTATTTTTTAATATGAAAATTAGTAGCCCTATGTGAAGGAAAAGAAATCAATCCATTTTCAAAAAATATCTGGGTGAGGATATTTACTGCCCTGGATTATGGAGCTACAAACAAATATAGTCATATTGTCAATAGCTCCTTTTTTTAAATTAACATGCACTGGATAAGCTTTCTTGCCAACTTCTGATACAGCATGCTGAGTTTACACTAAAACACTCTACTTAAAATTTAAAAAGAATCAAAACAATGTCAACACATCAAGTTATACTTAAAGAAATAACTACACAAAAATCAAACATGGCAGAAAGAAATTGCAGAATTTATTACAGTTGTGATTATATACAAATTGAGAAATCAGTGGATAACAAATGCACCTTTCAGATTTATTGAATAATTTAAACCTACTAGACTTTACAGTAATTTGAAGAAAAATACTTCTATTCTAATCAGAATTTCAAATGTTATCAGTTTTCTATCATGTACTTCGAAGTAATCGATGCTTACTGAAAATGAAAATCAGAACATCAGTACTATCATGTCTTTTCTAAGTTCACAATTTTTATGCTGGGGCAAAGGGCAGAAACAATTCTATTAGGGAGTAAGAGATAAAATTTTGAGAGGACCACAGACTTCTTTTTTGTTGTCTAAAATTATAATAAGTTTTGTTTATAATTGATCTTGACTATAAGTTAATGCAAATTTACAATTAAAGACAACATTTTCTGAATTTCTTGCTGTATATTCAATAGATTTTTTAAATACATACAAAAACATAAAAGTCTGACTTTCCATTCGGGTAAAAAAAGAAAAATTAACATTTCAATGGGAAAATAATTTAAGATATAGCAGAAACTTCTAAAAAAAAGTGTTCCAATTATAAAAGTTCAGTTTTAAGGACTGTGCTATTTTAAATCCATACAAGGACCATTTTGGTGTCTCAAACACTCAAGCAAGCAGTTTCACATACCAGCCAAAATATTCCAAAAAGCAAAAATTAAAATGTAATTATTCTCATAAGTTATTCTAATCATTGAAGACATAAAGATATCTGGTTTCTTTTTTAACAAGTTTTTGGTACATGTGCAATTATTTTTCCCACTATACACATTCTATCAGCATAATATTGTTGACTGTAATTCAGATAAATGCTTAAAGAAATTCTACACATTTATGCAAAGAAGTGAATGTCATTTATATGCAGCATCATTCACAGTACAATATTTTCTTTTAGGGAATTCATAATAGCAAAGTGAACAAAAATACACAGAATAATTGGATCTAATTTCTATGAGCAGCGAAATCAATAAAATTATTCTAAGATGAGTCATCATACACTGTTTACAAAATTAAAATTTTCTAAAAAGGTGCTACCTTAGAAATGATAAAATACCCCCCCCCCCATATTTGAGAATTCTGTTTAAATTATTTATTAGAATAACTGAAAAAATTAACAGCATTTCCATGATGATATTCAATAGAAACTTGTTTCTAAACATAATAACAGCCACAAGGTTACAAGTAAAGGAATATGATTACACTACAAGATTATAAATTAAAGAAATGAATTTGGTGAAGTATACAGCAGAGTAACAAAGGAAAATAACAGTATATAATGTGAGTTTTTTTCTTCATTTATGATCATCAATTACAACAAGTACAAATGGTGAATGAATAGTGTGTGTGTGTGTCATCATAAACTTTAACAAAAAAGAAATGTCACATGAAAATTTCTTCAATTTTTATGAGAAAGTAACTTGTGATGTAATTTTCTGATTAAGTAAATTTCATTTTTTAGAGCTTTCTTAAAATTATTTCAGTTTCTGATCCCCCCTGCCCCCCGTTCTTTTCTTAAGTTCTGTCTAACATGATACCTGAACACATTAATGCAAAAATATTAGAAAAATAGATTGCAACTTGAAATGGATAAACATATTCCATGTGATATTACATTGAAATTGCATTACATGTATACTTCCCACCAAAGAGTTAATTAAAATCAATTTATTGCCAAATATTTACAAATTTTGATTTAATTAGCATGTTAATGGCTTTTTAGGTTAATTTTTTTACTTTAAAGATTTTATTAAAATGTGTATGTTACTATTTTTTTAATATATATATCATAAAAAATGATTAAAGTACTAAACTTTTTGAAAAATCAATTAAAAATAATAATTGATGATTTGTTTAGTTACAAATAAATATAATTCATTTTGGAAGATATTCTTACCTAGACAGACTTTTATTCTACTAACAATTTCTCAAATATGATGCTATATATTAATTAAATTGTAGTTGAAAGGCTCATAAATAGTATTATATATATATATATTACAACATTACTTACAGTACCTTTTGCAAGTAAATATATAACTATATTAAACCATTAATTGCCAATTTTTTGGCCAGATAAATTATATATATATGCATAAAAAGTTATGTAACAGCATAATTATAATCAAATTATATTTCAGTTTGAAAATATTTGATATTTTTGAAAAAGGGTATTCTTATAAAATGAATATTTCAAGAGAAACAAAAAACTGTGTAAATAATGGATTATTACTATAAATTCTAAATTACATATTTATGTATGGAATTTCCTTATAATATAAAACCAAATCAAAAAATCTAATGCTTCTAATTGATGATTCTGCTCTGTTCAACTTACAGATGAATTTCAAAATTGTTTGTTATAAAGAAATGAAGCACAGAATACACACTTTCCTCTACACACAATATTGATGAATATATGATGAATAAAACTAAATTATCAGCCATACCAATATATTTTTGGTGCCAAATGGTGTACTTAAAATTTTAAAATCCCCAAATGTGGATCGTGGCAGCTAATGAGTTAAAATTTTTACTTTGCATTTGAAATTTTTTAATAATTAATTATTATTTATACTGCATTCATCATTCGAAGACATAAAAAAAATTAGGAGTCACTAAAATATAAAACAGAAATTTTCTAGATATTAAAAGAGCATAACAAACATCAGTAGACAATTCATATGCAAATTAATAGGAAATAATAATCTTTAAATAAATATAATAATAAAAAATTTGTAATTTAGAGTTTTTATCAGTAGAATTAAAAGTAACCAATTATAATAATTAATTTTTCTGTAAATTATCAATAAGCAATTAACAATTATTTATTTAATTTAATAATGATTTAGATATTTCAATATAAATGAACACTGTAGTACTAATATTTTGTAATTCATGGAGTATGTATTTTGAATAAATTTGGCAATACACTAAAACTTTTGATACATCTGCCTGTGCTTCACCACTTAAGCCATTTTCCCTATGCAGCTATCTTGAAAGAAATCCGCCATAGATGCCACCACCTAAAAAAAGAGCTGGGCTATTCATAATCTTTTTGCTTTCCATTTACTATACCACATCACATACCAGTTAATCAATTTTAATATTTGAATATCAAATATATATATATATATATATATATATATATATATATATATAACAAACAATAATTAAAATTTCTATCTTACCACCTGCTTCTTCAATCAAAAATTTGGAGCAAAGATAGCTGCTAGCTAAACAAGCTTCATGAAGAGGAGTATTTCCAGCACGGTTTTTTACATTTATATCTTTCTTTTTATTCCCATACAGAGCAGTAAGTAAATCAGCAGGCCTTCCTAATCTACAACACTCATGTAAATCTGTATCTCCTAAAACAGCAAAAATGTGAATTTTCTTAGATAAATAGTAATCATAAAACAGCAAAGCAGTATTCAAAGCAATATTAAATATATTTTCTAAAAATTTTGGAAAAATAAAAAGTTATTAAAAATTATAGTGTATCAAATATAAAATGTTATAGAATATAAAGTATCTACAGGGACCAACAGTGAAGATGGCATGCATCTATGTAAAATGTTTAATGTCTAAATGCTTTTCATGTAAAGACTACAAGCAAATTAAGGCTTACTTTTGTTTCGACATAGAAGTTTTATTTTTTCAGGTAAAATTGCACACAATGTTATTATTCATGAGTGATTTTACTAAAACAATCTTAACTCAAATTCTATTTACTTACCACTTCTTGTGGCGAAACAATATGTGCCATCCGTTCGACTTTCCACATGCTAGCAAGAATGGCATATACTACCATTTCTAGAATAGTGAGCATGCATTTTGGACACTTTCACATAATTGGGTTCGGAATTTGAAAAACAAATTACTTTGAAGACCAGATAATATACCAAACTTCATTTGTTTAAATCGCTGTATTTATTTTTAGCAAACTCGCTCAAATGCAAGCAAAAAAGAAAATAAAAAGGTTGATAAATGGTTAATCCATTATCAGATATAATAAAAATTCCAATATAGATCTACAGTTTTGATGATAAAACCCAAAAACTAAATTTAATTATTTTAGTTCTTTGCTAGACAAATAAATTGATTGGCTAGAAGGCTGAATGAGTTGGCATGTTTGCACATAGAAAATTACACTTTCCATAAATGGATTTCATGCAAAATTTATTAGAAATCCACAATTTCAGTATAAACCCTATATACTGAATTTCATTTATCAACCTCAATGCATTTTTGAGTAGGCGTGTTCAAAAACACACACACATAACTTTAAAAAAATAAGTCTTTTGATCTAAACTTGTTCTAAAACACGTAAAAACAAATGAGCTATGATGAGCTACAAATGATGATAGCACCTTTCATTGTGTTTCATAATACAATATTAATAATAGATTTATTTTTATTTGAAATTTTTATATGAAAGTCACAATTGCCATTTCTGCTCCTATAATTGTGAGCATAAAGTATAAGAGATACCCTATGTGTACATGGCACATGCTCAAAGATAATAGAGGTTTACATGCACATGTGCTCAATCTTTTTCACAGTTTAGATCTGAACTATAATGAAATAATACAACTAACTTCATTTTCTTTCCAGGCTAAACGCCAATTTCAAATAAAAAAAATAATGCATTATTTGTAAAAACGGTTCAATTGCATGTTGAATCAAATGAAAATTTAAAACTGCATAATTATTCAGAATTAATAAAGATTTTAAAGAATGTGTTTAGGTAAAACATTAATAAAAAAAATTTAAAAAATGCATTTAAATTCTGATAAACTGAAAGGAAAAGAAATTATACCAGGTATAGGTTCCTTCGAAAACTTCTTTAATTTCTGTACTCGGATAGATTTTCTCGGAGAATCAGACTTTCTGGGTGATCTGAAATATAAATTAAATAATACAAAGAAAGTTAAGAACTTATGCACTTTCCATTATACATAAGCATCCATCAATAAATACATTCTTGCATTTAATTTTTGTCAATACAGGAAAGGAAAAAGAACTTGTAATTAAATAAACTTTATCAAGATCTAACAGTCTTAAGTGATCAGCTGTTTTCTGGGAATATTGATTGGACTTAATTTTAGCTTAATTTCTTGCATATAGTTTGATGTTTAGGAGTTTTCAAAAAAACTTTAAGCACCAAATTATGGCAGATTTTAAAGTCATGTTATTTTAATAATTTGGGCACCTGTTTTGTTTCTTGTGAAACATCCAGGATGAGTCTTATAAAAGGTGAGAAATTGACTTGCAGGGGCAAATGTTATAAATTAAACAAAATATATAACAAGATGTTAATGCTATTTATTGCATAGCACAGATTAAGCCTACGAATGCCTACGAATTTGAAAAAAAAAATGGAAAATAAATTATTTTCCATTGAATTGAATATTTATTAGACCAAAAGAAAGAACCAATAAAATATTTAATAAAAATAATTTCTTCATCCACTTATATAATTCAACCTGGAATGAAAACAATTAGGATAAAATAATTTTTATATTTTATTTTATTGTATGTTTTATAGATTATTTTTATTGTATGTTTGCATCATTCAGATTTTATGCAATGTTTAAGGAAGTAAATCTTTGACTGGTACTAAATTTCAAGTAATTGTTTTGTCATTTTCAGTCTTGAGAAAGGCCTTCTTGCAGTTACAACAATTTTTTAAGCCAATGAAAAATTTTGAAGAGTAAGAATACAAATGAATTATTTTTAAATAAATATTTGTAACATTGTGACTCCAAGAAGCAAAGTGATCCCATAACTTTATTAAATAAACCCAGACAATCAATACTGTCTTGCCATATGACATTTAAGTCTTTATAATACTTGAGAAGATTGTTTTCAGCCAATCTATGAATGTTATTTACATTATATTTATAAAAAAAAACTCATTTTTGTGATAAATATTTTGAAATTCTTATTTTCGATCATGCAAGAACTATGTAATCAGTACTAGCTATTTCTAAGCATAGAAAGATGCAAAGCATCCAAGTTTGCTTTAAACAGGTAGACGAGAAATTATGCGATAACATTTAGATGCACATATATTTAGATTAAAAAGAAAAAAGGGGGGAATTTCCTTTTGCAAAATTAATGAATAATGCATTCACATAATCAATCTTGTGTATTCATACCATCCATACATTTTTCAGGGCAGCCAAGGTGATAGACATCAAAAGCCATGTTACTTTAATTATTTTATTCCTGTTCTTTTTTTTTTCATTATTATTATTATACAATATACAAATCTTTCTAATAGAGTCCAGTTTCATGACATCATAGTGCCATTAAAAATGTAATTGTCTGGCTAATTTATCTCAAACTACATGTTGTCTTTTAAGATAGAGACTTCACTTAGCAATTTTGGCAGATAATCTGAACAGATAATAAATAAAAATCTTTCTTCTTCAGCTTTTAACAAAGGGAGAAAACCATTCAATTAAATATTTCTTGTGTCAATGAAACGAATTTGAATTTCACAGCAGTAACTAAAAGTATTATTGAAAATATACAATATTTAAAAAAGAAATAGAAAAAAATTAAGAAAAATTTACATAACAACTAAATTGGCATTGTAAAAATATTTTCAGAATTTACTACAGAAAAAATGTCAAAATCATGCTTACTTTTTCATTAAAATTTCAAAAAAATAAAAATATAAATAAATAAAATAATTATAATTATAATAATAATCACTCTGAGATACACACTCCCATTTTCCAAAATATATTTGTGGCATAATTGGTGGTTCTATTAGTTGTATGTATGGTTATCAACCAAATTTGGTACTTACAGTTTATACAGTAGTCAGTAGAATGGCCTTTATTATTAAAAGAATGTTGGGAAATATTTCAACATTTTTATAAAATCCATTGTTTTGAAAAAATAGAGTTTATAATTTTGACTGGAATCTCATATCGATCTTATATCAATAATTTTTGTGACCGATTCTAATGCTGCAAATTTCAATGCAGAAAACAATTCATTTAAAAACAGAATTTCTAATTATTATTAATGATGCATTTTTAAACTAACAACAAATCATTTTATTTCTTTTGACAAAACATCATGAAAAAAAAAAGAATACATAAATCATGGTATAAATTCAAATCTAAATGCATTAATGACTATTATTATAACTTGAATGCATAAAATTATAATTGAAAGCTTTTTGTATAAATCACACTCTGTCTGCATGCTGTTTTGAAATTTTTTGTAACAAACTATAAAAACTTTCAAATAATTCACAAGTTCAGCAATTTTCAAATCATAAATAATTACTTCGAAGAGGTCTGCTTTGTGTCCTCAGGCTTCTTTTTTGAAGGGTGGAAAAAATAATTTTCAACCTTAAAAATCAAAATAAAGTAAGTATATTGGAAATATGTGATATAGATAAATCTAACATTTCATTACTAATTAATTAAATTAAAATAGTTGATTATGTATAAACAGAATTTCCTTTTTGTTTAATCATTCATTCATGTAGGTGCCAACGAATTTAAAAAATTTAAACATACATAGCAACATCTAAAAATTTAAATGCAAACAATAAAAAAGAAAAAAAAAATTCTACAGAAAATATTTAGTACATTTGACTACTAACAAAAAATTACTAAACTGATCAATAATAGATCCAAATAACTATATAAATATTTAAAATATTTCATAACTTTCATATTGTTTTTCATCGAGTTTTCAATTATTTTGTGCAATTTGAATCTCAGACATTCAGAATATATTTCCTTGAAGTAAATGTTAACATGGCATGACTTTGCATAAAAAATATTCTTATAATCTAATTTAAGAGATTTATTTAACTTGAATGTGAATATATATTCCGTCTTGACAGGAGAAGTTCATTATTTCTCAGACAATTATTCCAACAATTTTATTTGGTAATATACTCCAAAGAAACTTAGGAGACGTATAAAATTAATATATTTAATAGAGTTAGTGACATATTGCAAATCACTGTTATATCATCTTTACAGTATAATTTTAAATGGACCGTCTTTTTTTTTTTTTAATTTATTGTTTTTTTTTACTTGAATAGATTGCTGAAAGTAGGCATTGTATCCCTTTCAAATATGCAAGAATTTATTATGAGACATTAAAGGTAATTCTCTCTCTCACACACACAAGCTTTAGAAAGAAACTCACCATAATGTTAGTTATAAATTTAGATTTAAAATAATACTATTACATAAAAACATTTGTTGCCCAATATAATAGAATAATTATATTGAACTTTGTACAAATACACTTTATTTCAAAGCATGTCACAAGAAAGAATATTTGATAACTGAAAAAATAATGAATATAATTTAAAGCATAAAAAAATGACAAAGTTAGCTTTTAACCTTTCAGTCATATTTCTTGATTGCAAATATTGAAAAATGTAAACCTCTAAACATTTAAAATGGTAATCCACATGTAACATGTCTGCATAATTTTAATATTGGTTATTAGAAAGACTATTAACACAGAATGGTAAAAAAAAAAAAAAAAAAATGCATTAATTTGATAAGACTAATAGCTAATTTGGGCATTTTTACTTGGAAGTTGTCTGCATTTGAATTTACTAAGTAAAAACTAAAAAAATGTGTTTTTGCTTTTCTACAACATTGTTTTTATAATTGAAATGCATTAGCATTTTAAGACTTTAATTACTGAATTTATTTTATTTTTATTCTTAATTCAATTTCAATTCAATAATTTGCCCTTAATTTAATTTAAAACTTTTTATCTGTACAGTGTATTCTAACAAAAGAATAAATTTCTCATATTTGTCAAAAAAAAAAAAACCCTTAATACAACAAATGCCAAAATTATGGAAACATTTTGGAAAATGCCCAATTTTGAAATATGATGGCCTAAAACAGTAATTTTAGTAAGATATTACAAAGTTATATATCATTTTTAAAGTAATTTTAAAAGATTTAATAAAATAACTTTTAAATGACATTTGTATTGGAACAGCAGTTATAAGAAAGGAAAAAGTTGCAAAACTGATGACACACACAAAAATTCTTATAATTGGTGGTTAATACTTATTTGAGTAAACTTTAGCATCTATTAGGCTGTACAAAGGAGTTCACCAATGGTTTTAGTTAAGCTATTATAATATTCAGATTGGATTTTATTTCTGAGTTCCTTCTGTGTAATAAATTCTATAGCCTATCACATAAGATTTTCAAATGGGTTAAAGTCTGGACTATTCTTAGACCATTCCAGTAGTGAAATATGATTGTCTTGAAACCAATATTTACATACAGAGGCAACATAACATGAAACTGAATTTTGATGCAACATAATTTCCTCATTATTTGAAAAATGATCGACATGAAATTTAAATGAAATGGAATGTAAATAAAAAAGTGATCATACTAAATATACTCATGAATTTTATCATACATACTCAGATTATAGTACAAATTGAGTATTTAATAATTGGTGTAAATGTAATCAAAAATGAAATCTCTTCCAATTCTTCTCCTTACATATTTTACGTTATTATTACCAAATAGTGTAATTTTGGTCTCATCATTCCAAATCGCATAGTTAAATTGTTTTGTCATCCAATTAACACAGGTTTTTGCATAGCTTTTTGTTTTGAATTTAAAAATTTTCTTTTTAGTAGAATTCCTGCATTGAGGCTAGTTCCTGCAGTCTGTGTCAGGTGATACTCATATTCAACTTCACATTATAATTGCATCACTTCACTTTGTATGCCAGTACTATAAGATTATCTTCTATGAAATTGACACAATCTTTCAATTATTTTATCACCAGTTGGTGTTGTGCATCTTTACCAATTTGATTGCACAGTGACCATTTGATTTCAAAAATTTACAAATATCACCTTTATTTAGATTTCTGCCGATTTTCTTAATCATTTTATAATAATTAACAACTTCTTCATGCAATAGTAAAACTTTACATCAGTTTTTTTAGGTGATTAATTAATACTTTGTGTCATTTTTTAATGCTTTGGCAATTTAAAAAACCCATCAAAAAGTTACTACAAATTATAAAAAACACAGAAAATGATCTCCTTTTGGCACAAAAACATAACACCAGTACCTGAATTCTGTTAAAATCAAAATATGACCTTAGAGGTTCAAGAAATCATGCTCACTGGCAACATTCAAATGCAGAAAAACTATGCCTGATCAATAAAATCAAGGTATGCTTCTTCTGGTTTTTGCTATAATTTTTATAATTATACACATTTACATATTTTAAAAGAATTACATTCTTGATTAAAATATCTATAAAATGATGTATATTTTTATAGTATTATTGCAAACACTATTGTTGTTATGAACCATTAAATCTCTAAAATGAACTTTTCTGAAAAGATTTCCACTATTTTGGTCACTACTGCACATTTTTGAAGTTTCTTTGTACAGTTATTATATTTGAAATGTTAATTCCTTTTTATTAAAATTACTTCTATATAGCAACTGTGTTTTTAAAATGTTTTAGCTGTAATTTTTATTATTTCATCTATTGAAATTACATAAAATTATTTTTTAGTTATTTATTAAAACATTAGATATTAATAAATCTTTGCTATGATTTTTAGTTAAAAAATTGTCTTTTTTTTTTCACCATTATTTTTAGATCTAATTCTATTAAATTCAATTGTTTCTTAAGGGCCTATTACTTTCCAATTAGTCATACCTCTATAATATAATGTAATTCAAATTTATAGTAAAATAATATAATTGAAAGTGAAAACAACTTATTAAAAAGTATGTGAAATTGCATGGAATAGCTCAATAACACATATCATTACAAGAGGATCAACAAAAATGAAAAAAGAAACAAAAACAATTAATGAGGAATAATACTTTCTCAAATTAACAAGTCACTTATTTATAAGTGATTTGAAATTAAAATGTAAAAATACAGGCCCACAAGTCAAAAAGTACAAAAAAAAAAGCTCCTTAAAATTTTTTTTTCCAGAAATATTTCTCAAATTCTTTAACTCTAGCTACGGATAAATTTAAAAAATACTTCAAAATATCTGAGTGCTCAATTCAAAAAATACATTCACACTTCGCTGAAGAAAAATTCATTAAAAAAAATTAATTTCAGAAGAATCTCTAGTCTTGTTCAGACAAAATACTAAGTAGAATGAAGAGGAAATACAAGAAAAAGATATAAATTAACAACTTTTATTTACATTTAAACAAATGAATTAAATATTGTCTATAATATTTCAAATTTTCATGTTAAGTTGCCCTAATAAAACTTCAGTTCCTAAAACTATTTGTTTCTGTTATGCACTGGAAAACTGTATCCTTACCTACCTTTTCAACTAGTCTGTTCATCAACTTCTGCAGTAAAGAAATCGTGTCTTCCAATTTTTGCCTCTTTTTTATTTTAAGTAATCTAACTCATCTGAGATATATTTCTTTTTTTATTCTTTCCATCAGTTGAAGACTATAAGCTTTGTTCCTCCATGCTTTTGACATAATTAATTACATGCAGTTTTTGCAAAAAAAATTACTTCTTTTGAGATTTAGAAATTTTTTACTCCAATGTGTTTTTTCAATTCATTTAAAACCAATATTTTGAAAGAAGCTTTTTATGAAATTCTCAGCCTTGTGTTATAGTTTAAAATTTTTTTTCAAAAAGTTATACATGTATATTTTGGAGTTTTTTTTAAAAAAGATTTTTTATGAACCCAAAGAAAAATCCAGCATTTTCCCCACAGCTCCATGTATGCAAAATAAAATTCAAGAAGTTTTCAAGGATTGTAAGAAATCAGGTAATAGATTTATAGTATTCAATAATATAGATTTCAGTAAATTTCTTTTAAATTATATTAAAAAGATCAAAATTAAATAACTGTGAAATAAGTTTAAAAAATTATCACAAAATCCTGTTAAAATGTTTTTATAAATATGTAAAAATACTTAAAATATAATAAAATACCAAAAAGATTACTTTTAAATTCTTTATATTATCTTAAATCAAAGGGGGGGGGGACAAAGTTTTAAAATGCGACACTTTAATTCCAAAATCTGATTATGGGTGGTATAAATCTACTAAAAATAATTTAGAATTTTGTGAATATATTTTAGTTTGTTAAATATAGCAAAAACTTAAAAAATGGAATGTGTTCAATTTAGCCATGGAAGTGAATGAAAAATGATAGGATGCCAGGTTTTAAAAGGTCAAAAGATACTGAGCCTTTTGTAAAGCACTTTTGAAAATTTCTATTTATTATTAATTTACATAACAATTTATGCTGATATTCATTACTATGTCAATTTTGTATGAAATTTAAAACTTACTACTTCAAATCATTGAATAAAATGGTATTTGTAAAAGAAATGTAAAAAATAAATTTCAAACCAAGATGTAAGTATTCCATTTAACCCTTTGAAGTAAACAAACAAATTTTTTGAATTTTTAAAAATTATGTAATTAATTTACATGCTTAGGGTCTAAGAGAAGAGAAAATATCTTTAAAAAAATTCATAGTTGACTGCACCACGAGGGGGGGGGGTCAGTGAAGTACCACCGCACACCTACGACATATTCTTCTTATAAATAATTAATACTTTTTAATTCATTTTGTAACATAATTACTCATTATTTATTTATGTAAATACTAAATGTACAATATTATCAATGAAAACTACTTATACAATCTTACAACATGAAAAGAAAATTTAAAAAGAAAAATAAACAATTTTAATAATAAGTAATCCTCAAATAAAGCTAACAATGGCAAGTTCTTTATGTTGCATTTAGACTTTAAATACAATCAACACTATATTCAAGTTACAAAGAAACATAATATTTAAATTAGCCATTTGAAAATTAAGAAAATTATACTATATTAGAAAATATATTTAACATCCCCATAATATGGTTGCTTGCTAATACAAGAAAGCAACTGAAAAGTGAAAATTTCAACCATCATATTCATATAAACCTTACTCAAATGTAAATAAATTCCTCAACCATAAAACCAATGGCAAAACCCCCATAAATTATCAGCTACTTTACTAAGAGAATCAGGGAAAGGAAAACAGATCTGTTTCGCTAGCGCATTTCAAGTGGTAGAGAATATTAAGTAGTGTGCTGACATCTACAGACAATTATTAAAGTTAGAATATTATTTTAGAGCCTTTGGTTTTGATCAGAAATCAAAGGCACGTTTAGAAATAATTTTTAGAAAGTGGTGGTTTTACTGTGAAACCACCGCCAGTCAATGCGTTAAAGACAAAAATCGACTATACATTTTCTTATTTTAAATATTAGATATTAAAATTTTAAAACAATACACTTAACATCCAACATTAGCAAAATATAACAAAAATATTATAATACAAAAATCTTATATTTATTTTAAATTTCATAAATTAAAATTTTACAAACAGAATTATGAAAAATTAGAATAAACATACTATTGATTTTAGAGTTAATATCCCTGGATCCTGCGGTAAAGCTTCCTTCTCTATTAGTTCATGCAATCTATAGTGGCATACTTTTGTAATAAGATACAGAGACTTGGAATTATTGAAAAACCTTTGCTGGTTTTGTGTAGAAGAAAAAACATCTAAATAGATTAATTTATTTTCATATAATGATGGCAAAAACAAACATTAAAAAATATAGTAAATCAAAACGATTTCATATTAGGCAAATCCATTTAATATGTGTTTTGATGTGTCTTAGAAAAAGCCAAGACTTGTACATTGGCATGATGGAAGAGGTGCAATTTATACTTCTGTATTTTATAGTGACAGTTCATGTATGCATAAATTAATTGGGCTCTTTTTAATTCTGAATATAGAAAATCTTCTTTATAGAAAAGAAATTCTGTTATGCTTTTTTGGCAGCAAGCTGACTTCAGTTTTGGCATCTAACAATTGAATCAGATCGTTTTATTCTTTTTTTATATGTAAGTGAATGAATAATAACTGGTTATGGAATCATAAACTTCATGTTTTATTTACATTTTTTTATGCTAGATTGCAGCAAAGACCCAGAAATCTTAACGATAGTTCTATTAAGTAAATTGTAAGTACTATTAAGTAAATGGTAGTTCTATGGTAAATGGCTTGATAAAAAAAGAGCTGACTGAATTTCCAATTGGTTAGATAGTTCTCAGGTTAAATATTGCAATTCATTATGTTCTCTCTTCATGGTACAGTTGGCAATTACTTCTAGGTTAATTATCTGAGGTTTGGTAATTCATAATATTCTTACCTTCAACATTATTTTTATTTTGTATATGGTAAAGCATCCTGCACCCCCTTCTCTGTTAGTGGATCGCTATTAGTTTCAAACTGAATTTAGTGATTAGATTTGATATGAATGTTTGTAAACATCTAAGCAAGAGAATAAAACTATTAAAATAACTACATCTTATATCTAAAGTGTACTACAAATCACATTTTACACTCTACCCATGAGATTTTCAACATTTTTCATTAGTTAATCAGTAATAATTATATCCAAGGTGTTGTTAACAAGATAGCAACCTGTCTAGACTGGGCATATATTCTAATAGTATAATAATTAAATCATTAAAAACAATTCAATTTTTTCTTTTGGGAAAGTTATTTTAATCAAAGAAATTTTAATTATAAAATTACTAATTTTTTCATTAATTTTAAAATCAATTTTCTCAATTATTTTTGCTGGCTTCTTTATATCATTTGTAAAGATTCAGATATTGTGCAAGTACATAAATAAAATTCATGAAGTGTAAAGTTGAAATTAATACACAAACAAGGATAAATATATTATTTAGTGCATAAATAAAAAATTAATAAAAATAAAATCTTCTTTGATGGTTTTACTCCAATTAAAAGATTAACATCTTTGTTGAAGTTAAAGTGGTGATCACATTATACAAAGATGCACAGACTGAAAATTCAGTTTCAATTTTGTATTAAATTTCATCCAGACCCAATATTTAATATCAAGACCTTGTACGGAATTTTTGACCGTGTATTATAGAACTTTCAATGTGAGGGTACTTACTAATGTTCTTTGAGATTCTATATTCACCCAAACATTCTATATTTCATTCTGAGTGGATAGCACAACATGTGGTACTTGAGCTGTTGTATTTGATTACACTTTAAGAAGTTGTGTACATCAAATTATAATTTTAATCTAATTTCGTATCTAATTATATTTCATCATGATCTCAAATTGTGACAAAGAATAAAATTGAGGTGCCAGAAAATTTTTTTATGTCTTATTTCACCCAATTCAATTACACAATTTTTTTCTGTTCTTCATATAAAAATTGGTAACATAAAAAAAAGGCTTCTTAGATATGATATGCAAAATCGATAAAAAAGGAAAACATTTACATGCTGAAAAAAATTAGGGATACTTCAATTTTACAGTCCCACAAGATACCCCTGTTTAGGAATAGAAAAAGGGGCATCTATAAGAATATTTTTTTTTAATCTTAAATATGTAATTTTAAAACATAGATTAATAATATCTGTAACTAAATCAAATAAATAATTTTTCAAAATATTATATCATAATCAAAAAAATTTAAACTATGCATATTTATACACAATAATCATAATCTACTTTCAGATTTCGACAAATGAGTTGTAATAAATAATTAAATATACTTACCTTTACAGAAATTTAAAATAAGGAACATATATTGTGATAGATTAGCTGAATGAATTTTTACACAAGCTGGAAGAGATGGATCACCGGAAACTTCACTATCAATAATATAGTCAAGAAATTCATGTAAATAATTCAGTAATGGTTCCTAGATGAAGAAAAAAACTAGAATTTAATAAGTAAAGCATACTTCAAATAAATCATTTTGGTACACTTAAAATAATTTCAGTGAGTTATAGAATAACATATGCATATATTTATAGTGTGCTTTCCCATTAAGTTCTATTACAACTGCCACCAAACACAAGAACAAGAAAAAAAATTAAAACTTTAATTTAGCACAGCAATTGTCAAAATTTATAAAAGTTTAGCTATCATATGAAATGAAATTTGTTTCATAATTTTCAAATTGTTTCCTGTTGTATTGGTGCAATTTTGGAATATTTAAAATTCATGTCTCAATTTTTTTTTTCAATATAAAGACTAGCTAGCAAGACTTGGCTTATTTCATTAATTTTACTTGAAACAATGCTAATATATAAATTTTTAATTAACATGCATTCTGGTTGCAATCGTTCAAACAGTCAAGCATTATTAAAGACAATGAATACCACTTTATAAATTTATGAAACATATAAAAATAAAAGGTGCTTTCTAATCAAGAGAAATGTCAAACTTGTAAAATACATTAGGTTACTTTGAACATATTTCAAGATTTCAATTTCAAAACTTTCTTTATAAACACAATTTCCAGCACTTTTAAAAGCCAAAATATAATCTGAAAATTTTGCTTTTAAAATATAAAGAGATAAAAATTATTTAATAAGACAATACCATGAAATCGACAGCAAATTCATTTTACAAATTTTTCTCATTCAATTCCTACAAAGATGTGACATTAAGTATTGAACAAGAAGACTATTTACCAATAAAAGTAATACAAAATAAAAATCATGAAGAAAATCAGAAATTTGTCTAACAGCATTTAGAAAATATATGCAATAAAAATAAATACAATCATGGGAGAAATAAAACAATGATGAAAAAAAAGCAGATACAATCTAATAATCCGGAATTTTAAAAAATTATTTTGTTCTATAAATGTTTTTTCTAAAAACTGTTTATTCCCCGAAAAACTGAATTTAATTATAATCCATACTGAAAGTTATCCAAAGTATAAACTATAATTTCTAGTAATGTTTCAAATAATATGCATATTATAATTTGCATCTAATGATTTTTACATTTCTTTGATATTCTTCAATAAAAAAGGAAATAATAGTCGTTTTTGCAATTTACTGTTTACATTTATAAAGAGAAAAAATTGTAAAAATGAAACTGGCATTAAAAGATATTAAACAGAAAGCAAATCTGATATCTAACTAATCGAGTATATCCAGACTAAATGCTTTTTGTTCATAAACAAATAGAACAGCATTAATATTGTCATAAATTCCATTATAAATCTTTGTCTTTCAATAAATTTATGAAATTTGAAAAGCATTGCATAATTACACTGAAATGTTTTTAAAACACTAATTAATAAAAATTAACTAAGAAAAATGTAAAAATTGTTTTAAATTATCATTGAAAAGCATAAAAGTTACTACTGCTGTTTACATAAAATTTAATGTTGATAAAAGAGATTTAAATATTTGTGTTATAAATATAAAAGAATAAAGATAAGGAAAACTGGAATATGTCTATATTTACAAATAATATGGCATGCAGAAATAGTAAAAAGAATCACATTAGAATCAAGAAAGTGGGTATTATAGATATAATTCAAAATTTTATTCCAATGTTTAAAATATATATAATTTAAAAATGGAATAAATCTTTCAATATTCTCAAATAATCCTTAAAGTTTAAATTGATTAAAAAATTTTAGAGTTTTTTTTTTTTAAAATAAATAGCATTAATTTTTTCTGCTAACCTCTTAAGATAAAATGTGTATCGAATGCATTTAACAGATTTAACATCTTTATAAATAAGACTATTTCTGTACTCTTTTAGCTGAAAGGAGATGTCAATAATGAACAAAAGTACTTATAGCCATTAAATATGCAGAGGAAGAAAAATAATTAAAATTCTGTAATTTTTTTTAGAAAATTGTAATTTTAATTTTTATCCAAAATCTTTCTTCCTTTTATTTTTGTTATACAATTTAAAAGCAAAAAAGATATTGGATATATTTTTCTGTTATATATGTTGCAGATGTTTGAATTAAATTAAAATCAAGTAAGAAAATTAAAATTTCCTTATTTTCTATTTCAATAACTAAGAATTTTCTAAAATTTCATAATATATTGCTTCAGCAGTAAAGATCACCATATTCTGGCACCTAGAACACAAGTCCCAAATGATATCAAATAAAAAAATTTACAAAGAATATGATCGAATTAATCATTATAAAAACTATTAAATATGTACTAACACAAACAAAATGAATGAGTACAATCAACTTTTCCATTAAGGATATATTTCTGCAAGGCACTGTTCTTGAAATAGAAATTTTATTTAATTTATTGCCTAGCTTCATAATCTTTTACCATATTGATTTTTACTTTGATTTAAGACTACATTTCTGAAGCATATTAGCTATGTCATATTGGTGAAAAATTAGATATCTCCCCCCCCCCAAAAAAAGAGAGAGAAACTGGTTTTTTTTTGGTCCTATTTATTAAAAAAGATATTTAAAAATTAAACTAGTGCATTTTAGAGTGTATTTTGATATGGATTATAATAATTGTAAAATAAATTATGTGTTTTGAAATATGGAGATAGTCCCTTTTACAGCTATACTACAAAATCTTAACACACATATTTAACATTTTAACCATGTAAATGTGTTCAGAGAATTCTTAGTTTTTGATTTTCTTGGGCATGCTGAAATCATAATTTTAAAAATAAGTAGAAATCATTAAAATTTTAAAAAACAAATATTCAAAAAATTTTAAGAACTAGTAAATTTGATACAAAAAAAATTGTGATGCAATGTATGATTAAATTTGAGAAATTTTTTAAGACAAAAAATATTTTACTAAAACATACAATACTTAAAACATTCAAAGTACTAAAAAGGGGGAAAGAAATTCTGCTCAAAAGCAGAACAACCAATTTTCAATAATAATTAATATATTTTTTAAAAATCGATAACACAAGATATTAAAGCAAATGAGTCAATAATACCTCAAATTGGAATACATAATGAGTATTACAAGTAATTTACCTTGGTTATTATTAAACAAGCAATCATAACAAATTTTTACTTCATTTTAAAAACAATACAGATAATTTTATTTATTATTTAAGAAATACTTACATGTTGAATGTTGTATTTATAAAACTGATTGATCCATCTGAGTACACTTGATAATCTTTTCTCTGCATGTGATCCAAGTATGTCACTAAATTAATTAATATTTCATTAAAAAAATTGATGAAAACTTGTAAAAAAACCTAATGCAAACTTTCTGAAAAGTACATAATGATATAAAACTTTATTAATAACTTTTGTAATATAATGTAAATTTTTACAGCCACTGAATTTGGCACATATGTAGTGTGGGCAGTGTGAACGTGTACCCTGGAGTGATTTAGAAAAAAAATTAATTAGAATTTTAATTAATTGAAAATTATGTCGAATTTTGGTATTTCCCATGATAAATTCCAAAAATATTATTGCACAAATTTAAACTTTTCATTATTTTAAAATCCCAATTAAAAAATTGGTAAAAAAGATTAAAAAATTGTGACACAATAAATAAAAAAGTGAAGTCACTGAAAAAATTTTGAAGACAGATTAATCACACATTTAGATTTTTAATAGCAACATGATGTCATAGGACGGGTTTCCATTCAATAGGTTCATGTATACAATGAACAGAACATATGCAAGACAATTAACATGGCTTTGATGTATGACAGACAATGGAAATTATATTTAAATGCTTTTACTGAAATTAAATATAATCAATATCTCTGGTAAACCAGCTGGTTAAAATGTCTTACTGACTGAAGCACTGCTAATAGAATAATATCTCTCAAAAGGGTTTTAAGGTTGGATTTATTCCGTTAGCACACAATCCATTGTTAAGATTTGGCAGGCTTTCTACAGGCAACAAGCTAATGTAAGCCTGCAAGTTACACCGGAAATTTTAAAGTCCAATTGATTGAATTCGCTATTTCATAAGTTCTACAAAATCTTGAAATGATCCAAAATTTATTCCTTCAAAATTATCCAGATCCAATTATCATTTTATGTATTTTGAATTATTATTGCAAATTGTATTTAGCCATGAAAACCTGAGCTATCAACCTGCTATTAACAGATTGCTACTCCAGCAATATTTAATTAATTAAACACACGCATTTATCTTGAAATTTCTTATTTTGTAACAACTTGCAAAAAATAGTTTTGTTTCAATATGTGCACTAAGGGCTTGCTTTATAATTATACAACAGTATGCAATCACTGCTGTATGCAATAATGATACATTAGACATAATTTCCAAAATTTCTTTCTAAAATCTCTTACAATACACATAAATTATTTTAAAGCATTAATGATAACATTTTATGCTCTAACTAAATCATTACATTTTATTAAAATGATACTATCATAATAATTAAATTAGATCTAGTGATACTAGTTGATTGGTTTCAGTTATTTGAAAAAAATAATAAAGCTTTCATAGTGATTTTACTACCTTTATTCTTCAGAGCTAATTTTCATTATTAAAAATATCAGAAGGTATTCTTAATATTAATAAATATTAGGTAAAGTGACTTTTAGGAAAGATTTACTAGGAAGACAATTACAGAAGAAGGGTTTGAAGTTCACCTATTTCTATTTAAATCTATTACTTAATAGATTATATAAAATTGGTTACACAACAAGATAATTTGGTTGAGGGATGAAGCAGATCCATCAAAAATGCTAGTAGCTTAGTTACCAAATAAATTTATGAGTATAGACTACCAGTTTTTTTTAAAAAAGGACAAGTTTTATAAATTATAAAATATTAGGAATACAATGTGCTTTCATATTGAATTATTAACTCTTCACTAAAGAGGTTAAACTATAATTACTTATTTATAATGCATCAAAATATTAGTCATTTTAATCAATTATGTTATCCATTTTATAAATCCTATAAAATAGTAATATTTAATGATATATTTATAATTTAACATATTAACAAAATGTGGTAGGTAAGGAATTCAAGTATTTTATTATTTTTTCAAATGATGCACATATTAAAAAATACATATTTTCAATGCTACTAAAAAGCTAAACTAAATTATAAACATGTTTATCAAATTAAAAGACTTTTTTTAAAAAAAATATGAATTTGAATAGAGCAGCCATTAAAAGAGGAATCTCAATTTTCTTTCTTTGAGGCCTGCAAACTGCCTAAAACTATTACTATTCTCACCAGTAATAAATACTGAAATTAAAATAATGGCATTATTTATCTAAGAAATATACATGATTCAAAGCTTTTCATATCCTCAAACATTTTGACATTTTTTTTTCAATTGAAAAATTCATCAACTGATACTAAAAATTAATAAATAAATAAAAATTTGCTTTTGAAACTATTTTGGAAGTGGAAGAGGATTATACCAATCTTTAATTGCTAAGATTTGTTGTGATTTTCACAAAAGAATTTTTTGAGCTTTTGAAACAGATTTAAAAAGTATAAAGGATAGAGAAATTAAAATCATACATGAAATATATTCATTTTACTAACTTTGATTTCTAATATATTAAACTATCATTTATTACAAAAATTTAAAATTTAATTTGAAAATAAATTTTGTATTTTTCCATAAAAACTTCATGAGTATTATGCATAAAAATAAATTACCTATATAAATGCATCCAGTTACAATAAATCTATTTTAAATAAATAGATAACTTTCATCTAAATACTTAGATTGAATTATTTTCAAAAAGACAAAATACAAAATACAAGAAAATCTTCAAATACAATTATGTAGCTGCTTTCTAACAATTTCATATTATTATAAAAGCTTAGCATTATAACAAACTTAACATAAAAGATTAACTTTAATAACAATATAAATAAATATAAAAAAGGACAACGAAGTACAACTAAGAAATAGATATGCTAGTGGCCAATATTTATTTATGCTGGCAAAATTGGTAAATACATATTTTTTTTTTTTCAAAATTATACTTGCACCGTACATAACACTGTAATAAAAGTTATCAATTTGATTGATGTACATGGCACAGTTGCATGCATCATAGCAATTGCATAGCATTGCACTAACAAGAAATGTGCTATTTTGCAGTAACATTTTCACTAGATAAATATTGATGTTATACCAATGAAAAGAATAAAAAGATGATTATGTAAAAGAAATTTTCTAAATACAAATAACATAAGAAAGCAGTTTAATTTACCTTTTCAAGGGACAGTTTATGAAAGTCTTGACGAAAATGTTTACAAGAATTTTACAATTTGGATTTTTTACATATTCCTTTCTATCATGGCAAGTTTCTAATATTTTGAGATGATAAAGGCTGGACCTAGGAATAAATAATAAGCAATAAGAAATTTGAAGCATAGCATTATAATAAAATAAACCAAGCCCAAGACATTTCAATTTATTTTTAGTTAACAGATTAAAATAAAGATAGACAATATTACCATTTCATAAGCAAAGCCTCCTTCAATTTTCAGGCATTAAAAGTGGAAGATAAAATTGAATTTCTTGATAGGAGAGACTAGAGCTAGATGAAACAATTTTCGAAAAAATGTTTAGATTTTTAAATGTAATTATAATCCTTTGTTTATAATTCCTTTTTTTATAGCTTAACTTTTCATTCATAATATGAATTATTAAAAAAAATCATTCCACAATTTAACTGATTTTCACATCAATTTTTTTTTTTTTTTGAATTTGTCAGCTGTTATAATTTGCTTCAGATTTAGGGTAAGTTGTGGCAATAAAATATTTAAAATTATTTTTTCTTTATCATACTTTTATTAATTAACATATTTAATTATTAACACTTACTGCATAATGATAAAAAAATTATATCAGTGGTTTACAGCAAAATAAAGAGAAAACTATTTAACCAATCAACATAACAGTCAATCTGCATAAGAATCACATTTAACACAAAAAAGTCACCTTGCCATCTACTGTACATATTTTATACCCACATTTTGTAAATTAAGCATTAAACTAATTCTTCTTCATCAGAATTGTGAGCGGCGTATGACTGTTTGTATTTCTCTGCTTCCAGACTGTTGTATTTTTGGTTTGAATTCCAATTTTACTGACTGAGTGGGCTAAATTTATCAGAATTCAATGTCTTTTTCCTAGTTTGATGCAGTAAGGGAAGAGGAAGTGTCAGTTCAGGCACTGTCCTTGTTATTTAAGGTGATGTCTCAAAATAACCGTAACTTTGTTTTGCGTATGAATGTTATTGTAATCTATATCCATTGATCTATATATATTATATATACATTTATTCAACATACACACTTGCACAAAACACTAATGAATATGGCATAGAAATTTCTTTTATTAAACATAGTCGGATGGTAACAATAAAATATAAACAAATGGCTATATGAACAATTCAGATAATTTCATTGAAATTTTGTTACAACCGTACTTAATTTAACACTTCCCTAATTACTGGAGCTGCAAAATATTATTAAAAATGCTTTGGCGAGGAGTTGAAAGTGTTACCAAATCTCCGTTAATTCAGAGTAAAGAAGGTGCAAATGAAATCAAAAAATATGCCTCAAACAGAAAATTGAAATAAGCACAAAAATAGGCTGAACTGAAGGCCAGAAATGGGTTGTGCATAGTAAGAGGAGTTCAACAGATTAAATGAAAGAATCTGATGATTTTTAGTGCCCAAAAGAAAGAAAATGTTGCAAAATAAGAGTGATAAATGGAGGTCAGGACTGCATGAAGGCCCTTTTTTTGTTGGTGGAAGAAACTTTTAAAATGTGGGGAGCAGCTGAGACTTGCAGATTTAGGTCAACTCATAATTTTCTATGGGTGCAATATCATTAGATCTGACAGTTGAATACATCTGGTTAGCTGAATGAGGAGGGGCCTTCATCAGTAGTTGAAATGGCACTTCATCACATTTATGCAATTTATTATTGCATAGTTAACTTTAGGCTGGATATTGGAATAAATGATGCCAGCTGTTGAAGTTGCAATCATCCTCACCAACAGTGCTGTCTCACCAGCTACTAATAATTCAAGAGAACCTCTTGTGTTTGATTTGATTTGATTGCAAATCATGATGAGCCTGTAATGCTCCAAAGAAACTCAAATTAGCTCCTTTTTTTTTACATATTTAATGATTCTAACACTTTAACCCCAAAGAAAAAAAAAGGAGGGTTTTCAACTGTATGAACATTACCGATATATCTTGCCTTATTTTGTCTACGATCACAAGATTTCAGAACATTATCAATTAAAAGGAAAATACGACTTTAAAGTGATATTCAACATGGCTGTGCATGACAAGATCTAGTAATGTAAGGTTCTGAAATATCTATGCATCATTTGTATTATAGTAGTTTTAAATTTAATGTATATGGATTTAAAAAGAATGCCAAAATTTAGTTTTATACAGTAGACTCCCAAATGTTTTGGTTTTGTGAACTGACAACTATCAATGATTTAACATACTCAAAAAAAAAATAGTATGTCAATAAATTAATATTTTTTGACTATCAATGTGCATCTTATTTAGAATGCTTATATATTTTTATATTAATCATCTGGATTATTCAAATTTATAGGCAAGGTAAATTTTTGACATTCGAAAAAAGGGAGAGAGAAAGATGTGCTTTCATGTAGTGCTTTTAGAGTCATTATTACAAAATACGAAGATTTTAGTTATTGCAAATTTGAGCGACAAAAGAAGTGATTAGAATTTCATTTATTATGTTTTGATAACAGGTTGTCTTGTGATGAGATAGGTAAAAAATGCATACAATAACTAGTATTATATAACAACCAGGTAATATTAACATCTAATTATATAACAGCTTTATTTTGCTTCTGTATCTTATTCACACTGATTTTACCATTTCTTTCTTCTTTTCTTTCTTTCTAATAAGTAAATATGTATTTTCAAACTGTCAAGCAATTTTTATCTGCTATGTGTCACAAATTAGCTAGTTTCTGAAGTGAAGGGAAGTTAATTTTTTTTATATTGCCTTTAGAAAAAAAAATATTTTTAATTAAATTTCACTTTGCAATTATTATAACATTGGTACTTTAAACATGACTTAAAAAAAGTTACAAAAATCTATGCTTTAAATTAAGTTGAACATTTACATGTTAAGATGCTAAATACGAAATAAATTTCCTGCTTGAATTAAAATTTGTAAGTTTATGCAACAGTTCTCCCACCAATACACACACACACACAAAGTGTCCAGAACCAATCATACTTACTCCACTAAATGTGAGAAAGTATCCCATACTTTTGAATTTGTATCCGATTGATAGCTCAATCCTTCTATAATATTAGATTTCTTATCATGAGTTGTCATAATTCTCAACACACCCTCTAGATAATCTTCTGCTTCTTCTGCAAGTGATTCATCACAATTCTTAAGGAAAGAAAAGTGGAAAGCTTTAAAAATTCAAGCACTTACAATAATTTATTTTAAAATGAATTATGGAAACTCACCATCATTATTGTAAATATAATTTTGTTTATTACAAATGGTGTAGGAACAAAACCAAAGGAACCACTGACAAATTGTAAGGCTTCTTCATAATCTCTATTAGCTATGAAGGAATTAAACATTTCTACCATACCTTCATTCATATCAGTAATAAGCTAAAAGAATAAAAAAATAATATATTATATATATATATATATATATATATATAAATCAAAATATTCATATGTAAGCACAGTAGGTACTTATTTATTTAAACTTCCACAATTTAACATGCCATCACATTTAAAATCTTTATGTAGTTGTGTTCAAGTAGTTTAATTACATTTTCTTTATTTTTCAAAATGAACATAGCATAAGATACTGTATTGAATTTACAAACAAAAACTTGTAATGTTAGCAGTTTAGAAGTGCCATTTCAATCCAAGTTTAACATTTGATTTTGAATTGAAATGATATTATAAATGATTACAATTTTATTGCTGAGGAAAATGACTTTAAACACTATATCCGACTTATAAAATTGTATTAGCAAATAAAAGTGGGAACAAAAGATTGAAAACCATTACATTGCATTGCATTAGAAATAAATAATAGTTTTCATAAATAGAAAAAATTAAAGTCTGAACATTCATTCACCATTTGCTTCTAGCTTCAAACCAATAATCTCCAAAGAACTAAGAGTGTTAGATGATAACTCCTTTATTCGCACGACATTTGACAAGAAAAGGCAAAAACCCCATATTTCAACAGTGGTACAGTCATCACCAAAAAAAAAAAGAACCTCTGTAACTTTGTTATTTATTATCGCATGTACGCAAATTTGGTGTCGATGGAAATGATTCGAGGGGACAGGTTTGTTGAGACAGACAAACTGATTAACCGAGTTAATTAATATGGTTACTTAATTATTATCTCAACATTTTTCAATTCTTCCTGTCATTCTTAACTGAATAGATTTTTAGTAATGACATTAACCTTTCATTAAAATTTTAGCGAATTCTCATGATAATTTCTTATAGAATTTTGCAAAAATGAAGCTTCTAATGATAAATGAATCTCATGAACTGTCAGTGATATCTCAGAAACTATTATATATTTCAGGATTTTTTTTTTCACTCACCTAAAATAAATTTTATCATATTTCATAAAGTGAAATAACTAATAATAATACAAATTTAATATTTTTAATAAATTTTTAGAGATGAATGTGGGAAAAAAGTGAATTGTAGTAAAATTTTTACATGATAGCAAAGTTGACATGCTAAAATGCCAGAATCGAAAAAATTGTGCTGATACTCCAAATAGTTAACAAAATACTTACAAAAATTGTAAAATTCCCACAGTTGATTTGTAATGCTTTAATTTTTGAGGGACTGTATTTTAAATTTATCTGTATTTATAGATTTAATTTTCATGAAGTACAAGTTTTAATGACCATTAAAATACAGCAATTAGTTAAAAATCAATTTTTGGGTAAGACAATTTTAATTAAACATAAATTAAACTTTCTTTAAAAAACGATTTTTTTCCTCATGCACAGATGATATAAAATTAGATTGCAAAATAGATTGACTGTTCAAATGTTTAATTTTTGCTCTTTACTGATAGTTTGCAAGTAAATGAAACAAAGATCCAAGGATATAAGTGCCATTTCTTACCATTCAATAAATAACATTAAAATAAGGAAATTAATTCGCACGTATTATTTATATACTTAATGGCTAAATGTTGAGCACTCATTCATAAATTTATTTGATTAGGTGGAGAATATGTTAAAAATATCCTTAAAATAATTCCCTCAGAGATATAAAATAATTTCCTCTTTGCGCTTATAAAAAATATTGTTTTTGAACTTCTATTTCAAGATATTGTAGCATGATAATGTGCTTGGCTCAATTTGTCTGTATTTATTTATTTATTTTGATTTCTTCACCCATTGTATAGCAGAAAGAATGTTTGTCATTCAGTCATTCTTATAACAGCTTATTGTAGTAAACTTAATAAATCTTCTATCCAATTAACAGCTGTTTCCATCTGATTATAAAAGACCATTCTTTTAATAAACACTGATAATATTATTGACTTAAAATTTTTTTATGGTATTTGCATTTCCCTAATCAGCAATTTTTTAAGAAAAAATATGGGTTAAACAAGGTATTTACATTTATCATAAAAATTGAGTTTATGTTAATTTCTTAGGGCAGGATCAACTAAAAAAGTCTAAATGATGAATCAATTTTTAAAGTAATGGATATTCTTCATTATTTAATTAAACAGAAAAAAATATTGATATTTTAAAAATAAATATTCATATTAGGGATAAATTATACAAATAAGGAAATAAAGTTTTATATAGACAAGATGTCTGTTTATGCATAAAAGAAAATGTAATATGAAAATTGCTAAGTAAACCAGGGGCCATAAATATCTACAAGTATTGTGAATCTTGTGACTTCCAGTGAGAGAGTAAGTTTTACGTTAAAGTGATTTATTCCAAATAAATGGTACTTCATCAAACTGTAAATCATAAATTAATCCCATTACTTAATAAAAAACTGGCTACTGTATTTTACTTATGGCTTGTGTTCATATTTATTTTTATGAAAGTGTAAAAAGTAGCATTTTAAAATCTTAATGTCAATAAGGTCTTTCACAATTTGATTATAAAGTATAAGTTCTTGTTGTAAAAGCAAGCTTTAGTTATTTTATTTATTTTTATCAATTAAAAATTTATTATCCCAAATTTATATGTTTCCAGATGCTTTACAACAAACCAACAATATATATTTAAAATAACACTTTTAGAAAAAAATATTTTATATATTTTTAGCTTAACGTTTATTCTACATTTTTCTATAATACTTTATATGCAAAGAAAAACACCTATAAAGATGCTATCAAATGACACCTTTCCGTCTTTGCAACTCAATTAGTTGAGTTCCTGGGGCAAATTTTCCCATATTTTCATTTTCAAAAATTGGAAAAAATTTTAAAAATTTACATAGCTGTAATTCAAAACTGAGCTGACATATGATAAAATTTTTCGTGATTTGTCATAATATGCCTTAATTCTACGCAATAATAAATGCTTGAAATATTTTGTGAAAATCTGAGATTTTTACAAGAGTATGTTGATAGGTTTATAAGTTATGTTAAATTGATTTGTAATATCTCTTCCAGTTCCAAATTAAATATAAGTGAAAAAAAGACTTTTTCAAACATAATTCACTTCTTGAAAATGCATTTTTTAAAGAAATTAATTTATACTAGCTTAATTTATTAATGTTATTAATTATCTGTCAAATAATAATGTTTTGTAATAAATTGTAATATAAAATATGGTCCTATAAATTCACGTTTAAAAACTCAGTTGTCAAACGCTCATCAAAACATCAGAAATTGTGAATTCAGAAAAATATATTACCAAAGGACGTTCATCATCCGACATGGCACTTCCCGAATAGAAAAGTTCTTTGTATATTGATTTCGTTTTTTATATAAAAATTTAATTGGTCGCTCAATTGTAATAAATTTTTTATATTTTTCACGCAAATCGAAACACAACAAATTAGAATTATCGACCGAATATGGAAAACTAACACATTTTGTTCGAACCGTTTAATGATTGATTGATTGAAATCAGTCGAAAATATGATTTTTAGCAGCAAAGGCCGTTATTCCCTAATGATAAAAACTTAAATCACCTAACTTCAAATATTCTAATCGGAAATAGTACAGAAAATAATTTTTATCCTCTATTTCACTTCAAATATTCGGTTTATGAATTTAATTATTTAGAATGCTATGTTTCGTCTTTAGATCTTTCTTGAAGAAAGATTAATAAATAGATTAATTTAACGAATTTAGTTTCATTAACCAAATTTTAAGAATAAACAAATAATATTATTATAAACTGCATAGGTAACTTTCAAATTCAGGAAGTTATTCTTATATGTATTTAACATGAGAGGTCAAACCAAAATGAACAAAACACAAAATGTTTATATCAAAAATTGGATTTATTGAAAATTTTCGGCGACTGGAACAAAAACAGTTTTTGTGGCTCATATATTTCATTGTTTATATTCAAGCGATTTATATTAATCAAGTTATTTTAACTAAATGAGCTTATTAAGAATATCCAATATAAAAGTGGATTTTTAAAGCTTAATTTTAGCTTCTTATGCTTAAATTGACCCAATTAAGAAACGGATAAAAATGGAAGGAATTGTTTGCGTACATTGTGGAGCGAATAATCCTACCATATATAAACAATTTAGCAATGAAATAATAAAATTAACTAAATGTGTAAGTGATAATAAAAACTAATAACTTTTTCTACAGCAGTTCCCAAACTGTTTGTGTACTTTTAATATATGAAGGAAAAACACTGTATTCTAGAATTGAATTCAAATATGGAATTAAGTATTTTTTCAAATCATCTTCCTGTGATTCTGCAGAACAGTCCTATTTAATTTACTTTATTTTTTTAACTAAAATTGAAAATTTAAATATATAGAGATGTTTTACAAAAGTAATTGCACATTCAATAATTTTGAGGTAAATTCTTAAATAAAATTATCATCTAATAATTTTTATTTATTTTTCCATTTGGGGGATATTTTAAAATTTCTTAAGCTTTAGTCTTTATTTGCATACTTCTCTATGCTCTATTTTATATTTTAAAATAGTTGATAGCATTAGGAGACTACAAATGATAATTTTTCCTACAAATGATAATTTTTCATCACAATATTTGTAAATTAATTAAGTATGTAACTAAATTAGTAAATTTATCCTATTCTGCAATGCAGTATGTGATAAAATTCTTTATAAAAAAGTTTGAATCAGAAACATGGTAAAAGTTAATATAGCAAAATGATCACAATATTTAACATAACAAAAAATTTATAATTTAAAAAAAATGTGAAAATCCTAATGTCAGTGCTGTAAAAATGTCTACAGAAGTTATTAAAATGTTTTCTGCTTCATTTTCACCTTAAACTATTTGACGAGTGTTCTAATCACCTGGATTATATGAAAATCTACTTGAAGAGATTTTTTTAATGCAATAATGAAAAACTTATTTTTATTGTGGCCTATTCGCAGGTGAAAACAAATATAACACTTTTAGCTACATTTGCTTTCTGGTTTCTTTGGTTCTGATGGGATGTAATTGTATGGAGAAGAAAAAAACAAGGATCTTAATCCGAATATATTTGGATGAACAAAGCATGTCAGTGCTGATGTTCTTTTGTAGGGACATAAGACTTGGTAATTTCGGTATTTCTTAGTAGAATATTGAATTTAAATAAATTAAAAGACAAATTAAATTTATTAGTCCAAGATTTAGATATCGACAATAACTTTTTTTCATAAGAATAAAATTCTAAGCACTTTGCTCACAACATTTGTCTTTGGTATCTTTATAATTGTCTACAAAATCTGAAAACAATACCTCAACCACCAGGTTTAAACCCACTACAGCTTTTTTTAAATAAAAGCAAATTTAGAAAAAGACATAACATTAATAGAAAAACCAAACTAAGAATAGTAATGATTGAAGAATAGAGAAACATTGATGCAAAAATAGGAACAAATATGCTCTATGTCTAGATATTTATAAACTTTTGTAGGTGTTACTGAAGATCTTACTAAGTATTAATTGAGTGAAATATCATTATTTATTAATATATATATATATATATAATGATATTTTAAAATCTAATTTAAACTTAATTAATTTCTTAATTCAGCACATATCAACTTCATTCTAAAATATTCTTTTATTTCTTGATCCCATTCCACTTTTTCTATTAAATTAATGCAACAGAAAGCTGTGTAAAAATGCTTTTGTCAGTGATTCTCACATTCCAAGTGAAAGGATAAAATATTGCTGACTTAACCCTTAACTGGGGAGGTGCGGTCTACGAGACCGCATTTCATTTATGCTGAAATTAAATTTTCTAATGAATGTATTAGTGCAAAAGACTGCCAATATATTTTGCAGATATTTTTCTTGATGTATAGATATGTTTTAGAAATTTTTCAAAATATATTATCATTGAAAAAAGTAAATGCGTTGGAACATACATTTTCTTGTCAAATTACATGTTACAATAAATAATATTCTTGAAAAAACATTTTACTTTTTAAATCATATTTATTTTTACAGTATATAAAGGTATATAGAAGACAATATAATGTAAAATTCAACAATTATATGAAAAATTAAAAAAATTACGTTCATAGCACAGTTTTCTAGGGCATTTTAAACATACAGGTTAAGAACTAGTATAAAAATCAACCTATAAACTTTATATATATATATATATCTTGGTATATTAATATATTTTATAAATTTTTCGAAATACATTATCACTAGAAAAATTAATTATATTTGAGCATACATATCAGAATCGGTTGAATGCAAACTTTCATAAAACTTCTGTACAATTATCCTTATCACTTTCTGCTTCATTTAAAAGTGTCTTTAACACTGCTTCATACTTGAATCAGTAAATTGGATGATATTTCTGGCCCAAGTTTTAGCACCATCTGCTAAGCCTTGTTTATCACTGGGACACTAACAGGGAGGTCTTAATGTATTGAAGGTCACAAAACAGGAAGCTACAGGGTAAATCCATTCAATTGAGCTAAAAATAGAATAGGGGTGACCGAAAATCCATTGCTAGCAGTCTCGCAGTCCACACGTCCCCAGTTAAGGGTTAAACAAATTCTAATAGATCTCTGTGATTCCCTTGCCTGTGCTCGATGCATGTAGGAAATCCCTATTAAAATCTGACAGTATATATTTACAGGGATAAATTTTTTATCAACTTTTCCTCATTTCGTGTGTTGTGCTTGTCACTTCTGCTTGTACAAAAAAACATGCCTTCTGGGATGGAAAAAAAAATGAAGTTAAAAATTCAGAGTGTCTTTTCTGTCTTTGGCCATGACTCTCCTTCATGAATTATGTTTACATATATATATTTCTTTAATGTATACACATACTTTTGTATGAAAAATTATTTCTTTTTAATTACTATATTTTTCAATAAAATAATGATATTTTTAAATTATCTAATGAAGTTTAGTGAGGAAACAGCTATAGATAAAAAAAATATAAAAATTTCTGTAAAATATTCTAATTCCAATAAAATATTCTGATTATCTAATTTACATATATATTATTTTTATTAAACAATATTTACAAAAATTCATATTATTTCTATAAAAAATACAAATTTTTTGACCTAATGACTGTTAAAATTAAATTTAATTTATAATTTTGTCTTCAAAATGTTTTGCAGTATTTTTTATTGCTGAAGATTAGTATTAAATTACATAATAAAATCTGCCTCTTATTAAAGTTTTGAATTTATCCCATAATTAAAAATGTTTGAATTTTCTCATTAATGAATCAGAATTTCAGATTGTTCCATCATTACTATCTCTCTACTATCATTACTGTCTTTCCAACAATTGTATTTTATAAAAGTGGGAAACTAACATGCATTTCAAACACATAAGTTAAGAATCAAAATAATTGAATAAAACTAGGTATTAGGTGTGAGCATAAGGTTAAGAAATATGAGACTAAGAACATTAATAAAATTAGAATATTTCTACCAATAAATAAATTAATTAATTAAAAATTTAGCACTTTAAATAATTTATATTTATATATAACAACATACTAGCATTGCTTAAAGCAAGAAATTTTGCATTTTGTTATGAAAAAGAAATATTTATACATAATCAATATTCTGAATATCAAGAAAATTCTGAATTTTTATTAATGCAAACTGAATTTAATCCATGGATATTTTATACAAGAACAGATATTATATTATTGAAGTGCTTTTGTCTAAATTTTGTTTTATATTGAATTTAGTATTTATATGTCTGTAAGATGATGAACATCAATTTATAATTTGTTATATCTGCTGTTCATAATCTGTTATATCTGCAGGTAAATATGCAGTTAAAAAATATCACTTTACTCTTATGAAGTTTTATATTTTTCATATTGAATTAACAACTTTCAAAAGAATTATCTGAATATATATATTATAGTTTATTAGTTGAAATAAAAACAATAATGATCTTATGTATAAAAAACTTTTTTTTTTGAGAGAGAGAGAGAGACGGACCAGAAATATGGTCTTCTGTAGCGAGTGTCAGATGAAATTAGCAGTGCGTAGATGGCTTAATAGATCTGTGAATGGTATAGTAAAGGTGTCATAATATTTTAGGTCTTTAGGAAAAACACCATAAAATTAAACATCTTTGCAGTTGGTACTGTTGGAAAACTTTTAAAAATTATATTACATTCAATAGATCATTCAAATTTTTGCGATTTAAAATCACTTGTAATTTGAATTTTCTAAAGGTCCTTTGGATTTATTATTAACATAATGTTAAAATATCATTTATAATTTAAATTTATTTTATTTAGTTGGAATTTGTTTAAATTTATTTTAATTTTAATTTATTTTAATTAGTTTTATTTCTAAAATTGTTTTTATTTCAAATCTCTTGGTCTTAGTTGTCATAAGTGAATAATTTTTTAAATCTTTAATATACCTAATGACTAATATTGTTTTCTTTTAAAAAAAAACAAAACCAATTTTCCTTTCTGGGAGGGGTGAATTTTGGACACGTTAGATGCAAATTGTAATTGAGTATTTTGAATATTCATTATACAATTCTTCTGTTCTTATAGTCATGTAGATTGTTTTAGATTGTTTCTTTATTAAAATTAATTATTGATTTATACAAATTTTTATTCTTAACATTATTAAAATTTTTTAACTATTAATTCTTTATTTATAAACATTTCATAGATTTCTAACATTTTTTGATATTATTTATAAAAGACTTAAATATTAAAACTAAGTTTTTGTTCTGCATTTAGTTTGAAAATTTATTTGCTGTATTTATTTTAAACCTAGATTTTTTAATAAATCAAATTTTTACTATTATTTCTAAATAATAAATCTTATAGCTTCATCCATGCATTTAGCTTTGATCAGAATAGATTCTAAAGATCAAGAATTGAAGAAAGGAATATTATATTATGATATATTTCAATTCACCTTATATTTGTTCTTTGTTTTTTAGGAAAGATGTGATAATTTTGTTGATGAATATGTGGAAACAGAATATTCTATCATTGTTATAGACATGTTATTGCTCAGAAAAGAAGCATTAAGACATGTGCTTTTCAACTCAAACTTAAAAGTAATATATTTTAATTAATTTATTTTTCAAAATATAAAATATGATTCATAAATAGTATCATAGTTTTATGTTATCAATGCTTATAAATTTCTTCTTGTAAATAAAGCTTTTGATACAGCCTAAGTTATTTTTTCTCCATTAAATTACAATACAAAGTAATTTATAGTAACCATTACTTTTTTTTAAATTTAAGAATCTTAATATTTTTCTTTGAAAATATGTTTTCTTTAAAATATATATATATAATCAATTTTTGACACTTCTTTTTTCGAAGGAAAAAAAAAAGTTATTTTTTGTTGTTGGTGTGAAAGAAATAATCATATAATTGGAAAACTGTCCTTATGCCAGAATTATTGTAACTATTTAATTCTGCATTAATTTTTCCTTTATTTCCAAGCATTTCATAATGTAATATTGGTATAATTTTGTGTAATCTTTTATTTATAGGCTTTTATCTTTTCAGGTTGCATGGAAGCTTATTGTCCTCTATATATTATGTGATGCATATGAAAAAATGGCATCTCAGAAACATTTCTGGAACAAGTCATACAAATCCGACATATTTATCAGTGAATTGGAATTGAATTTCTATTTTATGTGCATAAAATCTTTTCTAGGTAAGTACTATATCGATTTTATGTGTTATAAAGGAAACATTTATATATTTATTTCAAATCTGTTGAAAAACCAACATTATCTTTAATTGTAATAGTGTTTTACTTTTAGAATCAATTTAAGTAATTTGGCAAACATGTCACAGACAGAACACATTCTCACAGAAATGCAGATTTCTGCTTTTTCGGAATCAAATTTTCAGATCACAAAATTGATTAATTTTCTTTTATGTGATAATTTTCCTATTTTTTTAATTTCTCAAGCACTTTTTTTATAAGTGAATTCATTTTCTTTTTTGATTGATTATACTTGTTTTAGTTATTTGTGTTTATGTTTGATACAATTATACTTTGCTTATTAAGTTCAACTTTTTTTGTCCAAACCCATGTCATGTCTGATGTTATTATGCAATTCTAGCTGCTTTTAATAATATTAAAGTCCATATTACATTAAATTAAGCAAAATTTAAAATGTAGTTTTTATAACAATATTATTATATCATATAAATATCATTTTGTTTGCAGAATATTTCATCTTTGCAACTCTCACTGTTGTGATTTTGTACCATAGTCAAGAAAAGGGTGCAAAACAGTGAGTTTGTTTTTTCTGTTTAATCATTTAGTGATTGATCGCATTTAACAAAATCATGTTGAGGGTCACATTTAGTAAAATGAAAGCAATAACTTAAATAAATATTATTTATTTTTATAGTAAATTACAATTCAATAAAATATTTCATCTAAATAAGTCTTTTTTTTTTTTTTTTTTTTTTTTTGTTCACTTGCATTTGATGTTTTTAACCTAATTCTAGGTAAAATAATTATATTAGAACAATAAAATAAAAATCATACATAGTTGTAGCTGGAAGCAATAGGAACATCCAAGACATGCGGCTCCCATGAGTATGGAAATCAAATGATAAATTGGCACAGTGGTATTACAATAGAGTTGGGGTGCATTGAGTTCTTAAATGCCTGCGTGCATACTAACATTCATACAAATCAGAGATTTTTTTGAGATTTCTCATTGACAATCAAAAGGACATTTTTTTTCACTGTTAAAAACTTGTTTCATGAGGAAATATGTTTGAATGATGTTCTTGATGGTTTTAGCTCTTGATGATTTTAGCATGAAAAAGAGTTTTCTTTTACAATCTTCTGAAAAAATTATTGTAATTC
The DNA here is from genome assembly GCA_026543865.1 of Argiope aurantia. NCBI lineage: Eukaryota > Metazoa > Arthropoda > Arachnida > Araneae > Araneidae > Argiope > Argiope aurantia. The sequence continues at coordinate 20,523 of JAPMOR010090470.1, read as the reverse complement.
CACAAAACTGATCCAATTTTTAAAAAAAATTATCTTTTTAATAACACCAGTTTATTTATATTGGGGTGGAGTGACCAAATTATTTTTCTACAGTATCTTTGCCAAACAAATATCTATATAATTTCACTCGCCTCTTCTCTTATTCAAACACTCTCTTTTCTTCCTGTGAGCCCTTGAAAATATAGCTGTGTGCTTATGTGCTGAACTGAATGTGCTATGTTCTTCTTTTATTCATCTTTTTTATATATATGAATTTATGCTTATGTAATAAATGTACTGTCTAAAGAAACCATCACCCTTTATTAATGAACAGTAACAAATGATAGAAGAACATGGTTATGGTTCAGTAGTCTTTGTAAAAAAAGGAATTGTGTGATCCAAAACTGGAGCTTTAAAATGGAAAAGATATATATCAGAGTTAAACAGAATCAATTACTTCCTTTGGCCTCTAAAGAATAAAGTTGCTCTGAATTTAAAATTACTGAACTGTGTAATATCTTCTGTGGAACTTGAAAATATTAGTGAAACAGTTGCAACAGAATGTCAACAGTTGTCAGTTCCTTATATCAATCTGCTATAAATGCATATAATAAGCTATCACTCTCTGATTTTCATTCACTGCAATTCACAGCTCAGGAAGCTGCGAAACTTTTGTGGGTTTGCTTTGAAATCTTATGTAAGTCACTTTGATTTTGTAATAAAAGCAACTTTCACAAGCCAGGAAGAGGATCAAAAATTGAAACCAGAATTGAGCTGAAAAACATTCATATAAAAAATTATGAATTGATGAATGACCGTTTTGTTAAAGCAGGAAGGATCATGACTGGGTGTTACTCTCTTGGATGAGATGTCTCGTCTAGAGAGTTCATAGTCAAAACAGTATGCTGTCTAAATCTAAAATTTTCCAAAATATGAGATATATTCTTAATGCAATACTATCAACCAATAGTTGAAGTGTTAGAAATTCTCCATGAAGAAGAAAATACTTTAATTTGCCAGCAAGTCCAACTAAATGAAATTTTTAATAATAAAATGCAAAAGCATTTAAAGCAGAATTTTCCTCCCACCAGCATGGCAAAAAATAAAAATAAAATAATAATAATCTAGTATAGCAGCAAAAAGGAGAATTTTTCATTCTTTTCTGAATAGTATTTACTCAGAAGAAAGCATTTAAGAAAGCTTTCAATAAGCTCAAATAAGGGTGAGATTTTATTTGTTTCTGGTTCTACATATCATAAAAAATAAAGTGACAAATTATAATTACTAGATAGTGGAGCTCCTTGTCATATGTTCAAAGACAACATGTGGTTTGAAAAAAAAATCCTTGAAATAAAAGTTTTTTTTTTAAGTGGATAAAGATGAAAAAATTTTATGCGAAAGAGTGAGGCATGTGAAAGCAAAAACTGTGAGTACAAGATATAACAATCCTATAAGTTTATTTGATTATTGCAAGTTATGTTCCTCAATTAAGATATAATTTACTGCCTATAATATTTTAATTGGATAATGGTTATAAAATTAAATATAATAAATCTACTCTGATATTCAATAAAGACAATGAGTTAATTACTAAGGCATATAAGAATAATTGTTGATTACACATATATTTAGAACTACTGAATAATTGTGAATTTTATTTTTCTAATCAGCCTACTAATAATTATGGAATTTGACAACAGATTATGTCATATAACTCTTAAGTATATTTTAAAATTATAGAATGTATTAATATTGGTGATAAAAATTATTTCAAATGTGAAATTTGTAACACAAATAAAATAACCTCAATAAATTATTCTATATTGACTGATAAGTATGAAAGACAAAAGAATTAAAAATGGAGAACTGATAATGGCTTAAAATTTGTAAATCCTCAATTTGATTCTTTTCTGATTCAGGTATATTTCACAACATTACCATTCCATACAATAGTGAAAGTAATGATAAAGCTGAAAGAGAAAATCACATCCTAAGATACATTAAAGAAAGGAGGGCTGTTATTATTAAGATATTAAAAACCACACAAAAAAAAGATTAGTTAAATCCAACAAATCTTTAAAAGGTAGTAAGTGTTTTGGATAAATGCAAGTAGATACTTGGAATATTTATTCATTACCAGAAGCCTCTTCAGAAAGAAATGATATTAAGCAAAAAAATGAAGTTTCCTACTTAGATATTCATGTTAAACTTGCATCAAGTCAGGGTAATAACTCAATTCCATACCAAGCCTTTACTCCCTATCAGCAAGAGGACAATGTGGAGAATAAAATTAAATGCCAAATGTTGAGTTGAAGAGTAATAATGTAAATCAAATTCCACTTAGTCATGCTGAATGATACAAATGTAAACATATGCCAATTAATATAGCTCATAATGTCCTAAATATTTACATATGAGCGATACATAGTGTTTATTGATATACATGAGAATTGGGAATGAAAAATAGAATGGATCCATTAAGTGAGCATGACGTTTAGAAAATAGTAGACAAGTGTGCAAAAACAAAATTGATGAAATGCAAATGGTATATTTTTTAAAGCAAATATAAAATGTTGGAGAATAAAATATAAAATAAGTTTTGTTGCTGCTAGTTTTAACTTGATGAAATAAAAAAAAAGTTGCTCAATGTGATATTCTCCTGAAAATATACAATTTTTCCGCTTTTTAATTGTACTTACATCAAAATTAAATTGGTTTTAGTTCATTAATGTAAAAACTGCATATTTGTAATTTAGAAGAATCTATTTGTACAATACCTCCATCTGATTATGAAAAATTAAAAAAAGAGTATTAATGGCTTACAACAAAGGAGTAGAAATTTGTTTGTGATAGTAAAAGTGAATTAGAAAATTTTGGATTAATGCATTTGGTTTCTGATCATTTATTTTTAAATGTCTCCTTTAATTTCCAATTTATTTAAAGGTTTTCCTCAAAGAATTTGTTTAACAGCATTGTCCTTGCCAGTTATGGAAAGTTGTTCATGCTTCCTGTTTTAGTATGGAGTAAAGATGATGAATACTGTGAAATTTTGATCATATTATTTATATTTCTTTCACAACTTCAGGTTATTCGAGGTAAGTTTTTGACATATTTTAAATTAATCATATCATATAACATAACTAAAGTTTAAATTCTGTATATGTTTATATCCATCTAGAATTAAAAATTTTCGTTTCTTAAAATTTCATAAATTTGAAAGAAAGCTACCAGATTTAATAGTTTTGCAATTTAACTATATTATTTCTCTTCTGTATTCTGTTTTTAAGGTAAATATCAGTTGTATTACTTTCGATTCTAGCTTTAAAAATATAAAGTGGTATAGTATATACATGTTAAGGTAACAAGACATGAGACACACCAATGCAAAAATTCTTAAATTTTCAGTTTCATATTTAAATTTTTATCTTAAGTTGAAATTTTTGATTCCTTAAAAAATAAACAAGATTGGAAGTGAGTTAAAGGAATTCCCAATTAATTATATTTCTGCTATTTCTTACCTTGATTTTTAAGGTTACTATAATTGTATTTATTATCAATTTCTGTAAAAAAGATATTAAAGATGTAGATTGTGTTAAGATACACTAATTACATTCAACAACAAATAAACACACACACACAAATAAACAAACTGATCTTATAGAAAAATGTTGTTACTTGTATATTTGTGACAATTTTTTCTCCAAACATATTGTATTATTATTAATTAAATACTTTTAATTATTAACTCAAAAATGTATCTATCAATAAATTTGAAACTGGTGTGTTTTGTAGTATATCTAGATATATCTTTCCAACTTGAAATGAAAGCTTTTGAACATGATAATATCATTTACTCGCTTTCTTTATTTCTTATCAAGGTTATATTATCACTAGTGTAAGTTTCATTTTATTAGGTTTAAAATTTTAGAATTTTTCTGTTTGCTATCAAGAAATGCATAAACATAAAGGATTTTTATAACTGTAAACATTTAAAGGCTTTACAGCTTTAGTCCGATATTGCTATCATGTACAAATTTAATTATACAGAGAATATTTATTTTATATAATTTAATTCGAGTAATGTATTTGCTCATGCTATTTTTAATGCAAATACACTTTTATTAAAAGTACATATTTTAAATAAAAATATAAAAAATTGCTGGTATTTCTTTCTTTTTTTCTTTCTGTCTTCCAACTGCCACTTTATAAATTCTACTACATGAATGATTCTGACGACCTGGAAAAGCATTTCAGATAAAAAAATACCTACATATGGCTGAGGTAATCACATGGCTTTATTAAGAAATACAAAACTGAAATATTACAACATTGATAACAATCATGATCTTCCATTATTATTATTAATAATAATACAACTATGAAAATTAATCAAAATAATTTTTCATGCAACTTAGAATTAGCAGAATTATTTTCGCTTTCATTTTAAAATGCTTTTATTTACGTGGCTTATTTCATCCTTATTTGTATAAGATATTGTATATTCTTTTCAAGATTCTAATGTCAGACAAGACTGGGAAGTAACATAATATTGGGATTTGTAGAGATAGAATTTTTTAATCAACTTTATTTTTGTTGCCTGTTGCATGAAACAATATTTTTTTAATTTTTCATATTCAGCATAACAATATACCATTTGATTTTTTTTTCCAAATTTCATCATCAGTCACTCAATTAATTTACTTAAATTTTTATCCCATACAAGTGATGCTATTTAGATAATTCTATTAAATGTATTATAATGAATTAAAAATTAAAATTTATTGAGAATTGAGATGAAAAGAAGTACATTAAAAAAAAAGATTTGGCTTGTTCTAAAAATAGAGGGGTTTTTAAATTGTTTTTATTTTAAATAATTTCTTGATCTTGACTGTATTCAAAACCAAATTATTAGCAATAACAGCACCTAAAAGGTTATGTGAAATTTTGTTCAAACTTTTCACATCAAGGATTTTTTTTATAATTATATCTTAATGATTTTATTAAATTATTTGATTGTTGGGAATGGTGATTATTAGGAGACAAATATTATTGAGAATTCAAGTTTTAATCTAAAGGTAATTGAAGTTTCTAATCTTATTTCTTATTAAGGATGTCTATTGGTCATAAAAATATTATTGTATCGCTTATCATCTCATTGTGACAAATGTAATCTTATTTTTGTTCGACTACAAACAGTCTCAATAATTCAAGAAAATAAAAACATTTATATATTTTTATCTTAAGAATTACAAATTCTAATAATGATACTACTCTGTTTATTTTATTCCTTTTGTTTGAAATCATCAACTTTGATGAGGAAATTTTTCGATTATATTGTGATATTTTTTTAATGAAATTTGTGACTCGATGAATTTTGTTTGTGTGTTTTAAATAAAGTATTAAAACTAAAATCATTCCTATGATTTTTATATTTCTAGTTACTAATCATTTGCTTTTTATTGCATACTCGCATTTTTACTGATTACTATAAAATTTAAAGAATCTTTTTTCTTTTCAGTGACAACAAAGCTCTCTAATCTGTTCATAGCCATTATTCTGATAGTAATTTCAGAAATAGGCTATCTACTTCTTCAGTACATAATATGAGTGATGTAAAATATGATTAAAGCAACTATCTGTGATACTGATACTATTTTGCTGACACTGATATAAGCAGAAATTTGTATACTATTTTAGTAGTATTTTTTTAATAAAACTGCATTTACTAATAATTTTTTTTTATGTTATTTAGCAGCAACAGCTATCTATATTGTATCTTCAAGAATTTTGATTAAGATCTGATATGCAAATTTGTCATAGTTGAAATTCATAAAAATGTCAATATTTACACGATATTCAAGTTCTATCTTCATCCCAGTTCAATTGCATTATTAATTTAGGATTGCCAACTTCAATCACTTTTCACTTTTTTTAATTTTTAAAAAAAATGAATAAGCATATTGTTATTAATAAGATATTATATTAAATAAAATTATTCAAATCCATAAAATAAGATTTAACTTTCCTCTATACAATGATGTGTCTTTATCTAATGTTATTTATTAGAGATAAATATTTAAAGCTTCTCTTTTTGAAGCCATATATCTTTTTAAGCAAAAAATAAGCTAAATAATGTGGTACAATTTTATAAAAACTAAAAATAATTAAATAAAAAAAATCATTGAATAATTTCTTTCAAAAATCTGGGGAAAAAATACTAATATTTTATTTATTTAGGTAGTATGTGTTTATAGCAAATTCTAGTTTGTTTTTTGTTTTTTCCTTTCAATGGATTGTCCATAAATTTTATATGTATTACAGATGGTAAAAATGGAATTTTTGAAGAATTACTACAGTAATACAACTGTATTAAGAATTTTAAAATAATCTTATTCTAGTAAGTATTTAACTATATTTAAATTCAATGAAAATTGCTGAATTCAAATCATTGCAATTATTCAACAAATGGTTAATTAATTAAAAATAGATAACTTTGCAGTTATTAAGCATAATTATTATTAATGAAATCGATATGCAAGGATAGAATGTATGTAAAATAATTAATATTATTTTGAAACATAATGACTAAAAAGAAGATACATATGTATAACATCTGTAAATTTTCAGAGGCTCCTAAATGTTTCAGATAAAGGGGCTTCCATTGAGCTTATTGAGAATAATAGCTTTCATTTATCTACTGAAAAAAATTCGCAATTAATGAGTAACTTCCTCATAAATAAAACTAATATTATTAATAAAGGATTTTATGAGTTAAGTTGAAAAGCTTGGAAACATATTAAAATAAATGGTAATATTATTCTATAAAAATATAACACAAAGTGATAAATATAATTATGAATATTCAATAGAATAATAAAAATAAAAATTATAATATAAAAATATGACAATAGTATTATTGAAATATATTGCTTCATAAAATAATTTTTTAAATGTCTTGTAAATATTATTATTTTTAGGTTAAGTAAAGGAAATAACCACAATATTGGCCAGATGCTGCTGTAAATCTGTTGTTACCCACAGAGTAGCCATTATTCTATAATTTGAGCCTTCTGTTATAGCAACAAATTCAGTTTATGATTTCCAATCCAAACCTCCTTCTGAATAAAAAATCTTATTTACAAATTGAAGAGTTACAGAATGTTGATTCTCAAATTTTCATGTAATAATCTACTGTATGAGATGTACTGTCACACATCCCACAAAACTGACTGCCTTTACTTTGAACTTCTATTTCAGGATGAAATTGTCTTAAATGGGCATTTAAATTCTTTTTCATTATAAATGTTATTCCGCAAATAAAAGCAGATAATATTCTTACAGCCACGATTATAGCACATTCACACTAATAAAATCTGCAAACAAATGCCCCAACATAGCTTTCTCACTCATTAGCTTACTAACCAGCAGGAAAAATGGTTTGGTCCATCACACTCTTAATCAAGTTGGGTTTAAGCGAAGATTCCAATAAGAGTATTTTCTCTTCTATGGGCCTGGAACAACAGAAAGGGGGAAACGACTACATGATGGTTGCTTTTTGCTCAAGTATATTGCCTTGTATATTGCCAACAACCTTTTTTCATTCAGTTTTTTAACCTCTTTTTAAAATATACTGTGCAAAATAAATTTAAAAGTAATTAACAGCACTCTTACCTTTTTTTTAGTTGTTGATAATCTTGTATAGAGACATTAAATTTAATTATACATAAAACAGAATAAACATATAAAATGTTTGATATATATAGATATATATAGATATATATATATATACAAATCAAAATTGATTTGAAACATTTGTATTTGGCATTAAAAAAAACTAATTTCAGAAAATAATTATAAAACTGTTTAAGATAGTATTATTTCTTTCTTTAAAATATTTTAATAGGTAATTGTTTAACATTATTTCAAAGTGAAAAATTATAAAAATCATTGAACTTTAACATGAAATTGCCAGAGCCACGTCAGCCATCTGATTCTTTAAAAATTTGTGCCCCCCAGGAAGCACAACGAGGAGGTATGGTTAGACTTTGCCTGTCAAAATTTTTTTTTTTATCCTCTAACAATTTAAATTCTATTATTAATATTAATACTTTGTTTCTATGAATACAACTAAGATGCACTAATGATATCTAGTTTTCTTTTTTTGCCTTTACTTAATTTTGCATTGCTATTTTTGAGTTTGGAATAATTATTTAAAAATATGTTAATAAAAATCGATATAAATTTTTGACTATGTCCTTCTTTTCTTCATTGACATGTACAGCATATGCCTGTAATATTTTTGTCTGTTAAAATAAATTTAAAAATTTTGAAGCTTGCTACAAAAATTTTAATGATGTCTTCATCCGGATATGTCAACTTTTCTTTATCAATATCAAGCAAATATTCTTTAGCAACATAGTTTATAATTTCAAAAATCAATTCTTTTTCCACTGATAACAATTTTATGCAGTCACTACATTACAAATGAGGTTTTAACTTGTGAGTTGCATTTCCAGACAGTTAAATATACAGAGGAATCAAGTCTTCTTCTTCCATAAAATTATAGAAACCTACACCTTTTATTTTGAATTCCGAAATTTGGAAGAATGTTTCTTTTTCTGAAAAATCACCCGAAAAAAATTTTCTTTCAAAAGAAAAGACATTTTTAATGCAATTTTAACAAGATATTAATTCTAATTTTTTTTTTCTGCTTGTAAAATTTGTGCAACAGAAACACTAAAGTTACCACCACACAGCTGCCTGTATTGACCAAATCTTCATTCAAAATGATCGGTTTGATTGATATTTGGCAGTTAAGATGTAGCTATTAGGAAAAATTTATAACTGATAAATAATTATATCTCTGATTGTTTTGCTGATATGTCCGAATGAACAAAAAAATTCTGCAGTCAGTTTTTCCAGTTTTTTTTTTTTTAACCTGAAATAGAAATTTTTTTCTATTCATTTATTTATCCATTTAATGCATTTTTCCAGAAAGAGTAGACTATCATCAGAATTTTTTTCAAAAGGTTTACTGTTTTCTTCTAATTTCTCATAACCTTTTTGAGGGCTTTATATATTCATTATGCTCCACCATTTGTTGATTACTTCAATGAACTCAATCATTCCATCGTAAGCAGAGTCATTCAATCTCTTTAAAACTTTTGCATTTGTTAAATGAAATATTTATAAACATTAGTCAACATTGTGCCTCTCAATATTACTTGGATATAAGGATTTAAAAGTTAATCTTGGAGCATATTTTATAACGGATTTTGACTCTTTTTCTGTATATTTTTCTTAGATGACCTAAAGATGCATGCATAATTTTACCAAAATTATTAAAAGAGGGAAACCAAAAAGTACTATTTGTTGTTTGCCTGTGTAACCAGTTATTTCAAATTCACTTTATCAAATGAAATGCACAAAATCAAATGAAATAAAAAAAAACTTACGATTTGAATTTGGAATACAATAATTCTCTTCAACATAGGCTGGTAAACATTTATTTTCTGAAATAACTGATATTATCCTATATCATCATTCTAGTGTTAATGAAATCACTTTTTTTGTCAAATCTAAAAGTTGATCAGCATTCAAATTTTGTACTTTAAATAAGGTAGCAGCATCTTTGTTTTTAGAATTAACAGATGAAATTATAAATGCTTGCTTACTTGAAGCTTTTTCTAAACTTTTATTTACACTCAGTCTAGTTAGTGAATTTGAATAGTAACTAATGTGTGGTCTGATTATTATTTCATCTAGAAGCAGGTTTACAGTCCTTTCAGGTACATACAGCTTTAAACATTTTTCTGATAAATATTTTTTATATTCTATACCATCCTTACTTGCCTTTAAAGATAATAAGAAGATACCTTTCGACGGTACCTTTCACTAGACAACACAAAAGTGTCACTGGAACATAATTCATTATAAACTGCCACAGATTTTATGAAAATTGAAAAAGCCCATGAAAGCATGAAAGGAGTATATCTTAAAGATGGTGAGGAAGTCAATATTTTCAACTGCTTGTAATAAAATTTAATAGCAAAATTAAGATTATCTCAATTTTCTTTTGAATCAGTTAAGAACAATTTTATATTAAGCAAAATATTTCCAAGAAAAGCATTTTCATTCATATCTTACTTATTTTCGAGGTATGCAAATAAATTTTCAATTTGAGAATACAGAGTTACTTTTAATTGTTTGTCTTTATTCATGGAAAATAGTCAAGTCATATTCTGACAGTCAAGTTTTTTATTACTGACGAAAATATTTATATTCATTTTAAAATCAATTGTGAAACTGGCTTTAAGAATTAGGTTTTAATGTGTAGTTAATAAATTTTTGAATCTTCAGTATGTGAATTCCAAATCTTTTCATTATATCTGTGCATTTAATTAAATCATCAAAACAAGAAATAACATCAAAGTTTAAAAATTCTATTATTTTTTTTATCAGATCCTAAAATTTCACGGCGCATTTCAAGACCTATAAGATAATGAATTTGCTTGAAAATCAGAGAGATATAGAGGCAAGTTTGAAAAAATGCAAGGAATTGATTTGCGTTTCAATTTCAATTTTAATGTTGTTTTACTTCTGTATTACCATCAAGTATATACGGATATATTCTTTAATTATATAATCATTTTTGAAGTGATGGATACAAACAACAGATCTGGCAGTAGGTGTAAAATCTTTTAAAGGTATTTTTCAGTCATTGTTCCTTCGGATCTGCAATTTAAATACCCTTAAATTTTCTATAGTAGAAGGATAATTCAAGTTGCAGCGTGGTACACAGCAGACCGATGGCATTGTTATCTTTAAAGAAGAAGAATAAAAAATAGCAATTTATTTATTCCATTGAGTAAAATAATCCAAAGATAAATTTAAACATTGTTCACATTTCCAAAGTAACAGGTTCCAAATAGTTGCGACATTTTTATAAAATAATGTTACAATTTTCTAATATTTAATGATAGTTTGATTTATCTGAAATAATAATATTATTCTTTCTGAACTTTAGAAGTTATCGACTTGTTTACAATTATTTTAAAAAGTAAAATATTTCCAACGAAAAGGAGTTTTAAAAAATTGAAAGCAAAAGATTCGGGAACAAAAAAACAAAAACAAAAAATGGTTATCTGTGAAGTCAAAAAAATATTTTATAACTCTAATAAAATATTTCTGCTATTAGTATTGCACACATTGAATTATATGAATCATTAAACCAATTGTGTTTACACTCTACAATGAATAAAGAGTCTAATTCTAAGTGAAAAGAAAGGATTTTAGGCTTAATGTATACTTAGCATTAAAACTTATAACTCGAAAAAAACTGCTATTAAAGAAAAGTAAATAGCCTTGAATACTCTCATGATAATCAAGTGTAATCCGTACTTCGTTTTTATCCAGATATATGTCATTAAAATTTAATGCAAAATTTAATGCAAAGATATATGTCAGATATATGTCATTAAAATTTAATGCAAAAAATCACAATCACAAAAGAACGGACGCTAAGGACGATGGATAGCAACTGACCAAAGCTGAAAACAGTACATCGCTTGCTCAAAAACGATAATAGCAAGAAGGGTAACTGTTCCAAGCCTATAAAACTTTTATTGCTCTTTTCTTCTCGGAGGGCCCGGTGTGAGATGCTATGAGTAAATGCATTTTTCAGATATTTTTTCACGATTTGTATTGAAATGCTTGAACTCAAATATAATTCAACTAAATCTTCACAAAAAAATGTCATAGATTCCAAAAAGTTTTATATGCATTAAAAAAATGTATAAATGTAAAAATAAAAAAAAGGCTAAATGCTTCTAAATTTGATTAGCACGATATTGTTCGGGGGAAGACCTACTGCAGTTTTCAGGAGACTTAATGAGATTGCAGCGCCGCTCACTCGGATATAGAAAATCAGTCTAAACAAGAACGTGGTAAAATTAATTATTGTGATTGTTCATTAACTTTTCTTCCGTAAAAGAAAGATTTTCTTTTATGGTATCGTAATACGAATCGTTTGTTTTAACTAATATTTAGTTTGATTTTTTTTGCCAAATCTTTCTTCCGTGATATTTTCGGAACAAAAATTAGACTATTTTTATTCTTATTTTAAATGAAAGTGATTATTCTTAAATTCAATTAATTCTAATATGATTGTGCAATACTTACCTTCAATTAACGGAACTTAGTAAATTTGTCGCTGTAAACTGATGGGAGACAAAGAAATAAATCAAATTATTCGAGCTAGAACATAATCGGGGTAAACTATTCTTGTATTAAAATTTTTAGTTAGCTATAATTGCTTTGAATTCAGACGCTAAAATGATTTTCAGCCTCTAAATTCAGCTATTTTTAAGAGATTTGTATGGTCACGTTTAAATAAATAATAATAAAAAAAAAACCCTTCTGCGCTTATTTTATCCCCTTAATTTGAAATTATTAAAATGTATTTTGACTAAAGTTTAATAGCTTGCATGGAGTTATTAAATAAAAATAAAAGAGCGTAATTATTTAATGGAAACAGTATGTAAAAATGGGCAGGTTCAGAAAATTTCAGAAGCTGTGTGTACTTTAACTGTTTAGAATGTAGTTAATTATAATTATTTTTTTATTTAAATATGATAATGCAGATTACTTTAAATAGTTATTTTGCAATAAATACTAAATTATGTGATATCAATAAAACCATAATCTATGGCCGCTTGAGTATGCAGTATTTCATTGTTTTTGCTTAAAGATTGGAGGAAATTTTAAAATATTAACTTTAATGATAATGAATTCCTTGTTTTCCAACTTGCTGAGAGGACTTTTTAAAAAAATTGTTTTAGTTCTGTTGTTTAATTTTTTCTGTTTGTTTTCTTTTAATTATGCTTTAACTTTCTAGACATTTCCGTCCACTTAATACTTATTTATATTGACTCTGAATCTCATTAATGGGCTGAGATTTTATTTAAATTCCTGCAGCAAAAATTCCCAAATCATTTTAATAAGAACAGCTAGCTGGAATTTCAGCCGAATTTCCCATGTTCCGTATATGTCTCTATTTAGCAATTTCAAATCCCATTGTTCCAAATCATTCCATTTTTTATATTTTTACATACAACTATGTAATGCAGTTAGAATACTGGATCTATAACCTGATAGTTATTATTGGAGAAATACTATAAGCAGATAATTTATTAATTATTGAGTACGGACATACAAAAGACATAATTAAAAGAATGTAAGAACACATGACTGTCAATGAACTTATTTAAAGAGCATTTGCTTCATAACAGCATATAAGGGAACGGCACTCGCAAAGAACAATCCTCTGCAGATGTAGGGGGTAAATAGGATGATCATGAAACTATCTCAAAAGTAATATTCTACTATTATCGTTATTTGTTATGCATTATGTAGCATTTAAAAAAAAATATTCAGAATACCATATTTAATCAAATCACATTTTATTTTCAATAACTTTTTTTCTAAAATGAAAGTGTTTAGAATATTATTACTCAATTCAATCTGATTACTACTCTACGATTCTCCAGAATCCCATAACCGTTGCAGACGACATTATTATAAATTTTTCAAATGTTGAATAGATTGATGCTATTCATATGAAGCTGTTCTAACAAAGTTTTGAAAAATCAGCTTGTTTCAAGTAATACAAGTGTCATAGAAAACGAAGCAAGCTTTCTGCATAAATGTATACTTATACAATTATACTTGGTAAAAATGCTGGGAATTTCTTATCATTGTGACATGTTTTCAGTACACGGATATTTATTGCTTATTAAGGAGAGTAATATAAAAAAAGTGCAGAATTAATCACATCCATTGGTGCATACGAAATTCTGCATTAATGATAAAAATTGCATTCCAAAAAAAGCCTTTATTTATTATGATACATTCTACGTTCTTTAGTTTTTTTTTGTCTCTTGAGTTACGCGTCACCAGTATGGGGGGCGGCAGCCAAATCCCATATAAACAAACTTGAAACAGCGCAAAATAGAATAACAAGAGAAATAGCCAGAGCACCATGGTATATAAGAAACAAACAAATACTCAAAGAACTCAAAATACAAACAATAACCGATTACTTCAAAAAATTAGCAGCAAACGTTTTTCACACAATAGATAATCACAATAACCAAGTAATTGTAAACATCCCAAAATATGACCCAAAAAACCCTAGGAAGAAAAGAAGACCCAGGCCACTCCTACTTGATGAATAACAACAAAAGGCAAATGATCAATGGCCGTACATGCCCTTATCAGGGCTAACAAGGAAAGTCATGATCATTGACCCTGCAGCGCCCTTACTAGACTAGACCAGCGATTCTCAAACTGTGGGGCGCGCCCCCTAGGGGGGCGCGAGAATATCCAAGAGAAATATTATTTTAAAAAATTGATTAACTGACTGAAAGGAAAGCACACATACATATAGAAAACAAAATACCTTTCGACATATTTAATAACTTATTAAAGTAAAACAACTAACTAAATCAAAACTTACTTAATCAAAACATACTAAATTAAAAACAAATTTAATAATTATTAGTAACTTCCTTGGGCCTGTCTTGCAGAGCAAAGTTTTTCGAAGGAAGGCTTAATATTAAAAATAGAAACACTCAGTTCTGTTTCTATATTTGTCTTCAAAGAAGTCACAGCAGAACATCCAGTTTCACAAAGGTAGGATATTGGTAATAGAATATGAAATGTCCTTGTTTTTAGTGCAGAAAAATCATCTTTACTCCTACCCAAAATTCAAAGAGTGATTTATTACTAAATTGTCAATTGTCTTTTAATTTCGCCACGTCGTGAAGTCTATAAATTTTTCTTCCTCATCAATTGAGATTCCTTCAGGATTTTTATGAAATGAATCCCTAACTCACTCGTAACTTTCTATCAGTTTGTCGTCAGCAAGAAAATACTTTGCCAGCATGGCTAAAGTGGTTACAAAAACAACCTTTACATGCTCTTCTTCAGCCTTGTAAGTTTTAGTACAATCATCCACATTTGCAAACATTGTTAGATTTCTTTGCTTTAAATTTCTGCTCCACAATTCTTTTTTACAAAAAGCATTAACTTCAGAATTAGGATTCTAAGGGGCAGTTTATGCTCTGGTTTCTCTTCAACATCGTGCTAATCTTTCGCCTTTTACAAAAGATTACCCTGGAGAGAAACAACTTAATGAGCCTTACCCAATTTTTGGAATCCCACTTCGGTGGGATAAAATAAAAAAGAGTAGAAACGCACTTTCATAGAAGCAGCATCGGTGAAGAAGTAATACCAACAATCGCAGCGCCGCTTAGTAGACAACCCTTTCGGGTGGGTTTTTTTTTTTTTTTTTTTCCTCGCAAACCCAACACTAGAAGATACAAAACTATATTTCCATAAAATTTCAAACAATTCAATTCATATTTTATTAAGTACTAGAGAAAACAATATGCTTAACATTACTTGTCTGCAGAATAAAATAAATATATTTCCATGCCGCTTTGTTTTAAATTACCAGAAAACGAAATCACACAATTAAGCTAATGCAATTAGCAATTTCGCAAGGATAGAAACTTTTCAGCAGCTTAATTATTCTTGGAATTTCGTATAATATATCTTATCAATCTCCATGAACTGCAATAGTATGTTTTGGAAAGATAACTCGGAAACTGCTTTTATTCTCCGTTTATCAGTGGCGATGTAGAAGATGCCAGAAAAAGAAGC
>JAPMOR010090459.1:0-24424 GCA_026543865.1 Argiope aurantia | reverse complement strand
AAAATGCTTCTTTCACAGCAGAATATAATTACAATTTCAGCTTGGGAGCTTATTAATCGCTCTGTTAGGTTTTATTGATTTATTTTATATTTGTTAAAGTAAATAATAAACGCTGAAGAACAGTATTTCGAAATCGTTCATAAAATTTCAGATCAGTTATCTATATCATTAAGTTATATTTTTTAAGAAGATTATATATATTATGATAAGCAATCAATTTCTTCAGAAAATACCAATGAAAAAAAAGACAATTAGTTTGAAGCATTTTGAGCGACCGCATCAGCACGTGAATTTATTTAGGATATCGGTGGATAGGATATTCGGTAAAAAAAAATATTAATTAAATTATTCTGAAAGAGTTTTGCTAAAAAAATATTAGGATTAAAGAAAATTCAATTGTTTTGCTATTGGATTCTAATGTCCTCTTTTAAGCACTTTTTGCCTGCTGCAGTTAAATATTATTAAAAAAATTAATTTTAATTAATGGAAGGAACACATTTCTTGGTAATTATATTATATTATATATTTATTTCTTATAGAGAATATAAATATTCTTTCTTTCTAAATATATTATATTATATATTTATTTCTTATAGAGAATATAAATATTCTTTCTTCCTAAATTATATAACAGATTAAAAGTCAATAAAGTTTAAAAAATATCAAATTGAGGTCATACTGAAAATTCTGATGGGGTTTCAAGATTTGATCAACAGACTAAAAAAAATTCTCAAGCACAAACATAGAAGCTTACACACAATAATAGTTTCGTTATAACACAAAATCTAACCAAATTCGCCAAATCTAACCCAACAAAAATCAAATTTATAATAAATAATTAAGCATAGTTGCTGATAGTAATTTTTGTCTTGAAATTACTATTTGCCGTTTAGATATTGTTAACATTAGGGATTTAAAAATTCTTTTAGAACTTCCTCAAGTAATTAAATTAAGCCATTACGCGATGACGGTCCTAGATTTTTATCCAACATAAAATTCACATCTTCAAAAAATATCGCTCCGCTGTGTTGTCTATGAAAGCCAATTATCAATGAAAGTTTCCAATTTAAGTATATAATTACGTGTGGTAAGTATATAAAAAAAGTAAAATTCTTTCCTAATTTTAATTTACGAAAATAAAAGCAACCATTTCGTTTTTCAAAGACGGTTTCAAATTCGGTATGACTTAAAAAGGTTAGAATGCATAAATTACTTCTAACAAGGAAAGTATTTTAAAGAATGACATTAACAACGACATGTTTTCATAAAAAACTGCATAAATTAAATTTCCGACACGTTACATTTTAACAAAATAATGGTTACAAGCTTGGAGAAAACTAAGTGCTTAATCAATAAATATCAATTAAGTTCTGAAAATGATAAAAATGCATAATTGTTATTTTCGAATATATTTTTAAAATTCTTTATTCTTTGTCTAATAACCCATAAGTTTCACTTTTTATCGAGAGTCTTATAAAGAAATTATCTCTTCTTAAAATAATGGTTTACAGCTATTAGATTACATTTTTACTAAAAATCTTTTCGTTTGGGAGTTCAAGAAGTTTAAAAAGGTTCTTTCACTGTTATTGGAGCTTTGAGCAAACTGAACAGCTCTGAGAAAACTGAATAAATTAATTGCTTCGTTTTTAAAATGAATTATGATATTTTGATGCTATTTAGTGATTTTATATGATTAGACAAGAATCGAAATGGTATATTAAAGGAAACATTAAATCAAAGTTTTTAAACAGCAATAAAGTTTTTTTAAATTAAATAAAAATATTTATTTTTTTAACAGAGTTACATTCAAGCCATAGTTTGGTGTTAAGACAGTTACAGTGTTTTATATATGAAGATATATTGGTGACCTACTTTTGTTAAAGTTATATAATTCTAATATTATTACTAATTATTACCCAAAAGATTTAGGTGTAACTGAAACAAATGGATATCAACTTAAAGCTACCCATCTAGATTTAAATTCAGAAATTTATAATGGGAACATTTTGTTAGGTATATACGATAAAAGGGATGCATTTAACTTTGAAATAATGAAACTTATTACTTACCATTATAATTTAAAAGTTTCAAAAATTTAATTTTCTCACAATTAAATAGGATTAAAAAAATTGTAATAACAAAATTTATTGTATTGAAGGAACTCATTAAAAACTTAACTACTAATGATTTTCCCAAAAACTTTTGCAATATAGAAGTTTTAATAAGAGAGGGTTTATCTTTTTTCTAACTTATTACTTTCTTATTTTAATTTTATTTTCAGACTTATTCCTTGTTTATTTTAATTTTAACTCAATAGATGGCGCTGAGATCATTCAATTTTTTCTTATGATAACGAAGCATTTTGAACAAGTGTGGTAGGTATATATTTTAATGATAATTTTTGGTTTAATGATTAAATAATCTTTTTGTAAATTGTGTATATTCTTTTTTGGAGTGGTTTTGTTTGGATTTAGAAATAATAATTTTTTTTTCAATTGTGTAAATTGTCTTTTATTTTTGTGATACTAATTTTATTTTCAAAACGTAAATTTCCTCAGATTTTTCGGGTTACGAGGGGTCAATATTTTTTTTGGGCGAAAGTCAGACCCCTCACACAAAAAATCCCTGGTTTAAATCTCAGCCTGCGGGTGACCCTTGAGAAAGTCTTAAGGCCGAATTCATCTATTCATTCTTTTTAATTCTTCTTGCTCTCAACTTAATATTTATTTCTAATTTGGTTAAGTTCATCTGTGTTTTAGGTGTAGCAGCCTTAGCGCTCTCTAAATACAATGTATCTTTTATTAGTTTATTAAAGAAAAAAATTATTTTTAATTGAATTTCATAATGGTTGCTTTTCGATTGTTAATTTCTTTTCATGGTATGTCTCATACATAGTAGAAGTGAATAAAAAATAATTGAGATGAATTTTAGTCTAGCATTCACCAAATAATTTTAAGGTCAGTTTTAATCCGTATTGTTTAATATTTTTTTGGTTTAATAAAAATCATTATGAATATGTGATTGATTTAGGTGATAAAGCTTAACTTTATATAAATCATTTCTTCATATGCGATAAATTTACTAATAACGAAAGCATAATCAGCATATATGACAAATCGAATTGCAGAATATATGCAAATTTAATGAGATATATATGTTTTAATTATTTTAGTTATATATGTATTGAATTAATTTAATTTTTATTTTGTTTACTTTTGCAACATATAACATTATCCCAAGATAATGTTTTTTATCAAGGAGTTCACTCGTATTCAAATAATCGATATTACAAGAATTCAAAATGCCTTTTAAAACCAGAAGTGCGATTATATTTTTTATATTGTCATGTTAAAATGAAAAATGGCGATAAATGACGTTAACTTTTAGATTTAAGCAGTCTAGTTTAAAATTTCATATTCACTAATAGTAATATAACACTATGCATCGAAATTGGAAGAAAATATCATTTTTTTCCTTTAACATTAAAATGCTAGCTTTCAGAAACAGGAACATTGTTTCACATTAGTTATTTTTATACAAAAATGAATTTCAAAGGAATTTAAAGTAATTTTCAAAAATTTGAAGATTGGGGCAGTACTGTTACATGAAGAGTTCATAGATGTTACCTTAAGGTATGTAACTTCATTTGTACAACTACGATAATATAGCTATTGACTCTATGGTCTAATTTTTAATATTATTTGTCGAGCAAATGCGAAACATTTTGAAAAGGCCCTTAAAATTGTTCTTTTCTTTTCAATAAAATATTGAAAGAAATATCATAATCCTTATTGCTATTGTTTAATTTATTTTTTATTTTTATTTTGTTACTTTGGAGACCCTTTCAAATACATTGCGTTACCACGAAATTATGTCTAAGGGATTTTATTGAAATTAAATACAAACTAATAATTTTCAAATAATTCCATATTAACTTATATTTAAATAAGTTAATACGGAACAGTTCAAAATACTTTCCAAAACAACTAGAGGAATTATATTTTTTAATTCTTGTTACTCTCAAATAAAAACTAGTAACTAATCTCATTAATTTGGAATGTAGTTGAATAGTAATAATATGGCAGTATAGTAGTATAATAATATAGTTACAAGTCTCAGTTTCACTAAAGGAATAGTGCATTAAAATAACGAGAAAATCCCATTTCATTCCTATTAAAATTAAAACTTAAACTTTTAGACATTGGAAATAAATATTTTTCATTAGTTTTATTTCTTTATTAGTGCTTTTCAAAATGTTTCGTGTTGCTTCTAAATATTAAGTCAGTACTATTCCTTGACGATTGCATAAAACTCATTTTAAAGTAAGTAATTTGGATTTGAATTCAAAATATCACCAGACTGTTACAAGAAAAAATAACTATAAAAGTTCAATTATATATCTTAAGGTGAAAATTTTAAATAAATTATTGGAAACAGAGAAACATTTCTTAAATTCAATTGTTTGCAAAATCGTTTTTTTCTTTTCAGAAAATATTTTTACTACTTTCATTTTACGTCATTGGAATAAATAGAGTGATCAATATAAAATTAAAAATGTGATTTTTTTTCTTTATTATTATTATAATTCGAAAGAAAGAAATCTCGACTTTGTATTTTATTCCAAGAAAATACAAGGAACATATACTCAGTTTTATTAAATGTAGTATTCCTCATATAATTACAAAGTAAATCATTCCTTCACACTTCTAAACAAAAGTATACTCTACAAAGAGCTTTTCTTTGGGAATTACCATCCAAATAAAATCTCTCAAATATTCCAAAGGAAAATTGTATCGAATCCATCTTCCTGCCTATCTTTCATACATCGCCCGATCAACTTCGATTTCTCTTCGAGTTTTGCTTACATCGCTCTATTGCCTCTAGGATAGCAGATTAGAAAAGAGGTTGGTATGACTCCATGTTTCATGGTCAGGAATTTGAGACATAAATGCGATAAATTCCCCTACTGCATTTATCAGTTGCGATGGAGTATAATATCTCAATCTAGACACGACATTACTCATTGCTCGTGGTTTGATATCCATGCTATCTATGCGCGTGATGTTCAAAAATATCTGATTGCCACACCTACAGCCCCAAAAGCCAGAAGCAATGCTCGTTTGTCTTTATAATATTCTAGAGGCTAAAATGATAAGAGGAATTGTTGCGCAAATGTCAGTTTTAAAGTGTATAGGTTTTTAGATAAGGGAGTTACATGCATGCTACGGTTTTTTGATGCAAATAACAAATGTCATTTTAATTTATCGATTTTCATAAACACATTTAAACTGTTTACTGGGGAATCAACTTAAGATCAACTCATTTCGCATTAAAATATTTCGTCATACCTGGTTAACAGGTAAATAAGAAAATAATTGCATGCATCAAATGTTAGTGAATTTTTGGGAAGAATTACCCTTTATTTTATTAAATATGTTCTATAGAACATTAAATACTCAAAGATAAAATTCAACAAAAATAAATCAGTTAAAAAATTAAAAAAATAAAAGTTTAATTATTTCTATTAATGAGAAAATGAGATGCTGATTTATGTTAAGAAAGAATGAAAGAGAATTTTCTAATCAATGTTATTGGTAAATAAATACAATAAATATTTGTAATTTCATTAATAGAATGCAGAAAGTATGCAAGATATGTATTTTCTGAGGTTGATATAGTGTATTTCAGAATCTCCATAGCAATTTTAACTTCAGTCTGAGAAAATAATAATTTAATTTAGGAAAAAAAAATTTCTAATTAAGGTTTTCTTTCAATGAAAAATTAATTAAACTTCCTATGCAAAAATGTATAATAAGAAAAATGCATTTTTCAATAGAGAACATATGAAATAAAGGTTCGTGTGGGATAAATTTGACTGCAGAAATGTCACATTAATTAATCACATCCCAAAATGATTAAAGAACAGTACAACAATAAAAATATTGCATTTTAATAAGAAAATAAATTTTGCTACAATGTCTTTCTGATGCTAAAAAATTCTACTTTTTTAGATCCAGTTTAAAAGGTTATATCTTTATTTTATTATAATTAAACGTTACTCTATGTTGTAGTTGTGTGACTATTTTAAATCAAGTTCTTTCGCAGTAGCTTCTGAGGGTAAAGACCCTTGAGCACACGAAGATAGAAATCTGACTTCCAGCTCAAATGAAGATTTCACACACACACACACACAAGCGTCACACGGGCTGGAATTCATTCATGAATTTCATTCACTCAACCATAGATCGTATGAATCGTATTCCCGGAAACAGAGAACGATCAGCTCTGAATCAGTACTCCCAAAGCACTTTGTGACCACGAAAGACTTATACGTGCGCCAGCCACCACACATACGGAGAATCTTCACCCGGCGAAATTTGAACTTACAACTTAAGAAAAGAGAGTCCAACGCCCTACCGACCAGGATATCCCGGCCAACAATATTACTCTATATCCAATGCATATTATATTACATAAAAAATTTAGTAAATTTTGTAGAAAATAATTTTTTTAAAAGATTTTCCAACGAATAATTTTTAAAAATAATTTGCTTATTATGCTTGTATTCAGTCTTGAAGGAAAAGATCATAGAATCCAGCAGATAAAACATAATATACTGCTCTGCTGATTATAAATGAAAAAAATATTATCACTACAGTATGGATTTATTCAATTATGTAAATAAGTTAATAGAACGAAAATAAAAAGAAAAAAAAATAGAAGTAAATATTATTTAAATAATACATATCACGTAAAAAATTAGGATAATCTTTTAGAATTCACGTTCAACAACAACATACAAGTGTAATATTAATAAATGTTGTTATCGAAGTTTTACATGTTTTTTTTATATAAAATATATTTGGTGAATATCACATCAAAATACTTCTTGCTGAATTAATCCTTAAAAGAATAAGATTCATATATTTTACATAAAATAACTGAAGAAATCTTAAAGTCATGAAATATTTGCAATTTTGTAATGTTTCTAATAATCTAAGACTTATGACTTAGTTTCATTGTACTGGAGATATTCACATAATATAAAATGAATAAAATCGAAAAAGAAAAAAATATATATATATATGTTACAAATTTTTCAATCTTACTTATGTATATAGCACACTGCTAAATTCCGTTCGTCTAATTAAATGCACATGTTTGTTTTCGAATCAATCAGTTTTACGGAACAATACCTATAGCAATATAAAATATGGGATATTCCTTCCATCTTCGAATTTAATTAAAAAAATATTGTGGAGAATTCATCACAAATTTGAGAATGCGTGACACCGACTCAAGCGCTGAAACATTTACCAATGAAATGCATTATTTAACATGTTTAGGTTTAATTAAAGCAATATTTACTTTTGATTTTTCCGAATTAATAGCTATTAATTATTAACAATTCCCTTCAATTATGTATATTATTTTTGTTGAGAAACATTTAAAGCAGGAGTTTATAATCAATGTACCTATTGTAATATTTGATAAAGAAATACATTATTTTATGACACCAGAAAAATTAAAATGTCTTCTGTAAAAAGAATTTAATGCGTTAATAGCTGCAAAAGATAGTGAAAACCAATGATTTGTTATTTTTAATAACCTCTTTCATTTGGTATTGTTTTTAATTTTTTAGCTAAATATTAATAGCATTTGAAATAACCTTTTTAACTTCTATTTTTTCACAACTAAAGATAAGTTTTCTAGTTTATTTAATTTAATTTTTAACTCAATAGATGGCGTTGAGATACTTCAATTATTTCTTATGATGATGAAGCACAATGGCGAAGCGTGGTAAAGGTATGCAGCTTTAAACGCGGGAAAATTAAATTCAGTTTAACAAAATGCATCTGCACGGATAAGTTTATTTTCTTCACAAAGTTTTTTGGAGTCTTATTTTCAACTGGTGTGTGCTTTGCTTTCATATTTTAATGATTTTTTGATTAAATAGTCTTTTTGTAGTTTGCTGTTATTCAATTTCGCTGTGGTCTTGCTTAGTTTTAGAAATTTTGAAATAATATTTTGCTTGCTATTGTGTAATTTATTGTCTTTCATTTTGTAATATTAATTCTTATCTCCAAAACCTCAATTTCTTGGGATTTTTGGCCACGAGAAGTTAATATTTTGGACGAAAGTCGGATCCCTCACTGAAAAAAAGCTCTTTTTTTGAATCCCTGTCTGATGGTGACCTTTGAAAAAATCTTCAGGCCGGATTCATTATTTCTTTCTTTTTTGGTTCTTTCTTTGACATTTAAACTTAATATTTATTTTAGGAAATAATTTATTTTTATTTGCATTTCATAAATATTGCAGTTTTTGACAGTTTCTTAAGCATTTGGAATAAACTTGAATATGTGCCACTTAATGTAATATTCAGTAAGAACGCTACTCTATTGCTTCTGAAAACTTAACAATACCCACATTTAATTATGGCGTGATTCTGAAAATAAAATAAATAAATAAGAATTTAAAAAAAACATCTATAAGTTAATTGAATATTTAAAATTTTGACTACCATCGATAATTATTTAAGATTTTAAAGGAAAAGAAGAAGAATAAATATTAACTAAAAGGTATTTTAAAATGCCGCAATTAATTATGCGGATTTCTTTATGTTGATAGTAAAATTTATTTATTCGCTTTTATCGTTTTATGTTTCTATTTTTATTAAATTTACTTTTTTTTGTCTTTTATTTAAGATCATTTATTTAATAAAGATTCAGTCATTTATGAGCATTAATTTAGATAAAGTTTTTTTCTGTATAAATAAATATTTCTCTCTAATTTTTATTCTCTTAATTTCTAAAACTATTACAAATCTGAAAAAAATATCAAAAGCAGCACTAATTTTCAGAAAATATGAGTTTTTGTAAATTTATATGATAATGCTTTAAAAAATACATAGAAATTACATATCTGAGTAGAATATACTTTTGTAAGTTAGTACACTTATAAAAATTTGTTGTAAAATATTTGTCTTCATTTGGATAATATCAAAAGAAGATATAAAAGTTTAAAATAAGCTAAAATTAACAGCAATAATCGGACTAACTAAAAATTCCGATGACATACTTATTTATTATAAAATGTGTCTCTTATCTCTATGAGATAATTACTACATACCTTCCGGTGCACTCTAATATTTTAATAATGGGTATTAATTGTAATAAAATTTACGAATTTTTAATTGAAATTCAAGAATATGAAAAAAGTCATTGTAATTAAAATAGTCCCTAAAAATTATTCCATTTACATTTGAATTATTAAACAAAAGCAAAGAAATTATACATTAAATTCAAAAATTAATGGCATATATTTTAATATATATCTGGTTCTCATATTGCGGTGCATGAATAAGTGTCAGCAATTTAATCTTTTTAGCGTGATTTCATCTAAATGGTCTCGTATAATGGTCTCGTATTTGGCATGATTTCATCTTGTTATGGTCTCGTATAAATCATTCTTATTCATATGATTTCTATGAATTTTTAAAAAGAAATTTGGAAAATCTAATGTCGAAATTTATTTTATTGGCGTTGGTAAAATCAAGATGCAACAAGAGGGAATCTGTAAAATAAATTTAACCGAAATAGGTAAATAAATATATATTCATGTCCGGATCAATAAATTTAGTACATTTACTAAATTTATTGGTACGGACATGACCAATAAATTTAGTAACGTAAAATAAAGGATCACAAAACATAACAAATTTTCTTGCTTGTTCTTAAAATGATATTTTTTAATGAAATAATTCATAGTTATATAAATTTTGACATGATACCTTATGCTACTAAGATATAAAATTTAAAAAAATGTAAATGCTTCAAAACTATGTTTAATTGAATTTTATTCCTTATGTCATCGAGAATTTTTAGAATCTAGTTGTATAGAAATGCATCATTGTTGCTCAATTAATTTAAATGATAATTTATCGGGTTGTTAATGATACTGTGTTTGTTGCAAGAGTTTGTTTTATAGTAAAATTTCTTTATATCTAAATTTTTAAAAAATAAAAAATTAAGGTTGAAAAAAATCCCAACTTTATTTATTTAAATAAACTTGATCTTTGTGGTAACTCGGAAACTTGATCGTTGAGATTTTATTTTGTTAACACTTTTGTTACAAAGTCTTAACAAAATAAAAACAACAATTTAGCCAAAAGACCTCGGATTTTTAATTTGAAAGTGTTAGCTAAAGTGTTTAAAGATAAAAACCATACTTATAGTCAATAAAAAGGTAGTCAGAAATATCCGATGTATATTTGCAGAGCTATAATTTCTCTATAAAAGAGGTTGTGCCTCATGTACATTTCGATAAATAACCTCATTCTCATAATACCATATGCTTTGAAATTTTACAAGTCAAAGAAAATTGCTATGGAGTTTATCAATTCCTCTAATATAACAACTCGATTATTTTAAAATAAATACATGAAAACGAAATGTTAATAAAATCCCATCGAAATGTTTTTTCATTTATTATAACCTTTCGTGATCATTTTTCTAGACGAGATAAATGGCTGATACATTTTTAATTGTTTCATCAGTAAAATATATAAATTTTGATGATTATAAAACTTACAATATAAAAAACCTTTCTCCCTGTCGACCTTCAAGATCTTACAGTCTTTCGGGTAATTCCACAGCTGCTTCTGCTTTCAGTTCTGCTAATTCAAAAAATATTTTATTAGAAGAAATTAAAGAAATTTGAATTTTTCTGCACAAGATTACTATCAGTCACAGTACTTCATTAATTGGCAGTATGATTATAAGATTGTTGTCTGAACGATTAAGACTTGATAAAGGATATTTGTGAGTTGGGATATAACATAATCATGTTTCATATTTGGCAAGCTACAATTATGAGTACTCCAGCCTGTTGCCAGGGATAATTGAACATATGGGTTTTATAGCTCAATGAATGTATGCATGAAGGTGAGATGTGTGAATGTATATCTGCTCTTTGTGTCTTGTATGATAGATTAAAATAAATCTTTCCTTATGTCTAATGAATATGCAAAATGCAATTTGATTTGCTTCTAGGATCAATAAGTGCCGGTATTTGACCATGTATTATATTTTCTAAATCTTTCATCTTTCCTCAAAATTTAAAATTTATTTATAATTTCTATTAAACATTAATGTAACAACATTTTTACAACCACCACAGAATTTGAGGCTTTCGTATTTTTATACATATTGAATTCTGGGAAAATTGAAAGGCCACATATATTAACTTGCCTTTTCAAATTTAGCTCTGAAACCGATACAAATACCTCCAATAAATGAAAAGATATAAATAAGTAAATGTCTGCTATAAATGAAGGGATTAATTGGCGAATAAATCAATCTTACAGCTTCAAATAATATATTCAAATCTTACATCGGAATAAGCTACGATAGCGTCGATTGAATTTGATGAACGAAAATCCTTCCTATTATCTTTATTTTAGTATTTCATTTTCGGTATTCCTCTGCTTGTCTATTTGCATCTATTCTTAGTTTTTCACTTTAAAAGAACTGAGCAATTGATTTCTACGGAAACATGCCAAAGCAAATGTTATACATAAATCAAAGAAACGCGTTTTAAAAATCTGTATATACTCTACAAATCATTCCGCAGGTATTCCCGATTAGTAATAGGTATATAATGCTTTATAAATTTCACCTAACAACGAGTTTTTAGAAAAATGGGGTTTAATAGATATTATAATTAAATAAAATTTTCATCTAAAAACAACACAAACAACAATGCAAATATATTGCAGCCAAAAGTATTCTTAAGAATGCTAAAAAGGCAACTTTAAAAGGATCTAACATGAAGTGATCATCCCTTTCGACGAATCCACCATGCCGTCTTGATCAATAATCTTTCCAAAAATTGGTGATAAATTCCTAGTTCTGATGCTAACCACGCATTAATTTATTTTTAAAAAATCTATTTTGATGCCTTTTATAGCTTCATTGTACCTAATTTCAAGTATATGAAAAATATAACGTGAATAAATCTTATCAGTTACAATTACAAATAATTTCGCATTTAATTTAGAAAGTTAATTTTATATTAACTTACTCCATCGAAACGACTTTTCATTCATCAAATATTTGTGTATTATATAGTTACTTTCTGTAGCGGTGTTAAACTATATTATGACTTATTCTAGTAATATTTCCATCAAATTTGTACAATGGATAATATATGCCATTATGTCACTCATAAATCCCAACATTAATTAAATTACTAATTTATAGTTTAATTGAATTGGAATTTAAAAGGCCAATTTTTGAGACTTCTTGAAAATTTTTCCCCTTTATTATACCCCTATTATAGTTCCATAAAGTTAATTAATTATATTGCTATGAATATAACAGAAAATATCGGGTGAGTAACAGTGATTTAATTTCTTGTTATTTGATAATTTCTTTTCTCTGAGTTTCCCTTTAATAAATGAAGTAAAGCTAAATCACTCAGAGACACTTAAGTTGTCATAATTAATTGTAAAACGGGAAATACCTCGTCAAGGTAAAAGACATTTTGCCCATTTGACTGTGTGCCAGACATCTCGACCGTTGACCAATAACAGATACTAATTCATATTACAGCAGTGATCAAGCAAATATATTTCAGGAAAAATAAGTGATTTGAAATAACAGATATTCCATCACATGAACGATCGGCTAAACTCAGAAGAGACGGTGTTTGAATTACAGAATATAATGTCGAATTAATATTTGAGTGTAGTTGTAGAAACGGTATTTCAATTGAAAAGATAAATGTGTCTCTGTCACTCGATGTAGTTGTCAAAGAGGAAGAAGAATAGAACTTTCGAACCGAATCTACCAAACCTTTTCATTCTGTTTCCACCTCGTTTAGTCTATGGGCTTTCAAATGAAGTTGAACTTATCGAATTTCGTGACAGTTTTAAAACAAAGTTTTGGCATACCTCGAAACTTGGTTGTCAAATTCCATTATCAGACAAGATGTCCTTGCGAAATATTTTGAAATTTCCTTTATGCCTGAATTATCCGCCAGAAAGAAGATCTGAAATATGCAAATGAGCGCTTGAAATTTATCCCGAAAGTATTGGAAATAAAAGACAGAGCATTAAAATGTCAGAGACGAATTCACCCTGCTATTTAAGGAATACACACTTAGCACTGGATATAATAATAGAAAAGAAAGATATATAAATTATTAATTTGTCTAAGCTAATTATTCAATTTCTTTCCCGTACGATTTCTTACAAAAAGTATTGAAATTTACCTGACACCATATTTACATTCCATTCGGATTAATATATTTATATTCACATTTGGACTGCTAGAACATGGTACAGTGTTTGGCATCTTTGTTATATTTAATACAACATGCATTAATTAACTTGCGCTACTTGTATGTTTAGAATAATAAAAATTTATGTATTGTGAATATTAATAAATATTAAATTGTAGAAAATTCTTTTTAATACTGAATGAATACAAACACTAATAGATGTAAAATCTAAGTAATTATTTTCAACATTTATTTTCAAATATCATTATTCCTCATGTATTTTTATGTTATTTTAAATTATCAATTTAATTGAATACATATATTAATACTGAAGAACAAACATTTTAGTAGTAATTTTAATATAAAGATTATACGCAAAAAACAATCGTAATTATTTAGATTTCATAATGTGTGTCTGAAGATCAGAGTTATTTAAAGTGTATTAGAAATTGCTGCCTTAAAAATTTTATATTTTCTTCTAATATTTAAAATCTAGAAGATGAGAAGATTTAATGGAGATAAAATTAACTAAATTGTCCAAGTTTTTCAACAGTATCATGATTGAAAGTCTGCACTCTACAGACTAATTCGTTTAATATGCAGCTGCCAAATTTGACACATGCATACTTTGGAGATCGAGAATGTGCGCGTTAGAGGGATTTTGTTTTGTTAATTTCAACTGGAATTTTAATTAATGAATAATTACTGAATTTTGACATTTTTCTGACATAACAAGAATTATTATCTCAAAAAATAAATTCCTCTCTTTTTCAAAATATTAAAAATTATCTTTATGACATCAATTTTACCCTTTATTTATTAAATAATTTTACCCTCTGTTTCCCAATTTTACTTTTTAATCATTAATTAAGTTTTCATACAGAATAAACCCAATGAGGAAGAAAAGACTTTTTTTAATTAATTGAGATGGATTAATTAATAATTTTAAAAAAATTAATGTTGTTTTAATTAATATCTACTGCTTTCCATTGGAAATACTGTCTTCGTGTTCTTTAAAAAAGTGTTATTAGACATATTACCAAGAAATCAATCAGATTTAAACGGTACTGTAAAATAACGTACGTAAATAAAAAATTAATAGTTTTTGCCAAATTTTGGCGATTTTTTGAATTATTTTTTATTTGACTTTTAACAGTTCATTACATGGTTGTCTAAAATTCAAACTGTTGTTATTATTGCTTTCATCACCACTTTCAATGTTAAAAAGTAAAGAACAAAGTTGTTATTTAATATCTGTGCAGTTTATGAGATGCATAAAGAAATGAAATTATACCATCGAGAAATTTAAAAAAGAGATGGGCAGGGTTTACACATTTCAATAGCTCCATATGAAAGATTCATGTATACTATAAACAAAGCATATTTAAGGGGCAGTTAAAATAACACAGTTTTAAGGCCTGACAATTTAGCGGAATTGTGGGCATGAAGGAAAATGATTTAAGGAAAATTAAATATAACCGATATTCTCAAAGCTGATCACCTAAGCGAATAGTTTTCAATAGAAAGAAGGATCCACTCTATTGCTACTGAAACTGAGTAAGTTATGAAATTTTAAATATAACTACCTTATAGAAAAGAGTGGTTTTAGACCATTCAGTTGACCGTCTCAAAGAAGATACGCAAATAACCTACGAGTGTCTGCTCGAATCTGATTGGCCTAAGATAATGAAATATGTGAATTGTTCAAAAATTGTTCAATAATAATTAAGATTATAATAAAGATTGTTCACTAATACTCAAAATTTCATAATTTGGTAAAATTTGACCGAATTATATATATTTAGTATTAAATTTATTAACTGAAACATAATAAAAAATTGTCTTTCCAGAAAGAGTATGGAGAGTGTACCCCTTTCTAATAGCACAGCTAGATAAGGTGTAAAATGTTCAAAGGGTGAAGACATTCGATTTCAAAGTAATATGAATCCGTATTCTAATAACTTCTCCAAAGGAAATAAACATTAACACAGCTGCTATGATAGAGAAGCAAGATTGTTGAATTACATTAAGGAAGCTATAAAAAACTGAACATTTCACTTATTACTCATTAAAAAACTATCTATGGCATTTCTTTGTGAGGTTATTAATCATTATATATTATAAATTAATGTCAAACGTGTTCCACATCCTCCGTATAACTCTAATTTTGGGCTAAACGGTTATTTTTTCACGAGTATGAAGAAACAGCGTTGCCCATATTCCGATGCCATCAAAAAAACCGCGAAAGCAATTTTGAAGAGAAAATTAAAAATTGACTCTGAGCATGTGTTTGTAAGCAAGAAAAAAAAATGTAAGATAAATACATTATATGTAATGGATAATATTTTGGAAAAAACCATCAAAATCGCAAGGATATATAACGGATTTTTTTTAAATTTAGGACTAGTCTTTATTAAAGAAATCACACATCTTTTTTTCATTGGATAACATAATTTTTTCTATTTTAAATCATTGAATATAAGATCTACATACATTCGTTCCCATTTTAGATAAGACATAAAAAAGTCCTTCTTAATACGTATGAAATATCTTTTCACTATCATATGCCCATATGTAAAATTAATTTTTAATGAAATCAGGCCTTAATTTGCTCCCAACTATTTCAAATCACACCTTAACTATGAAAATTTAAGTTCCTGTAATATATAAAAGAAACGAATGTAGGATTAGAGCAATTTAATCCGTGGGACATTATGGATTTATCGGCAATTAGTTAGAGAAAATAAACCAACAATAGTGTCCTTTATTCCACTTTCTTGTATATCAATACAATATAGCCTACGCTTTGTGTTTTATGTCACATTAGGAAAAATTCAATATACATTTTTCCTTTTGATTGATTGAATACAGAACTTGATACAAATTTACAATTATGATCAAAAGACTACATACCAAATCATTTTTTTTCAATCATTGTGCAATTTCAGTTTTCGTGAATTTTTTTCAAGATTCAAATTGATTGAGTGATAATCAATATAATGAAAGATTTGATTAAAAATATGATTTGCATTTCTGTTTTGATGACAGCATTTTATACTAAATTGGTTTTATTTAGTTATTTTATACATAGACAAACTCATTGGGGGGAGGGGGGGGTATTTCAGAAATATTTCTCTATCAAATCTATGCACCGTTATCTTTTTCACTAATATTTTGAAATTGTATTGTTTTGAACATAAATATGGAGTTCTTTTTGTATATTTTGTATTCTAGAAAGTAAAACTGGATCACATTCAAAGAAATCCAACTGATTTCCATAACTAATTAATTTAATAATTAAATGAATTATTTTCTTAAATTTCTTATATATATAACTTCAAAAATCTGTATGTCACTATTTATAATTATGTTCATATTTCATGCATATTATAAAGCTCAAGAAGTAAGAAAACCATCATTTTTTCCCCTTCATTATTGAAGAAGTAGCAAATTAACTATACATATTTCCAATTCAGACATTTTTTTTCAACACATTTGATCCTATCATTCGTGTGAAAGTTTTTAAAAGACAAAGAAACACTTTTTAAAATATCTTTTAAGAATGAAAATTACATGGCTGGTTTTATCTTTTTAAAAAAATACATGAAATAAAATTTTCGGCAGTTAAATTTATTATAAGAGGGGGGAACTTATTAATTGATAAACGTCTCGTATGTAAAAAATGTGTAAAAATGCATAATTGTCATTTTAAAACAAAATTTTAAAATACTTTACTTTATAGTGCAGAAAATAATTAATTTTGAATTTTTACCTAAACTTCATAATTTTACAAAAATGCGAAAGGAATTTCAAAAACATGCAAATTTTCATTTTTTAGGAAATTATTTTCTAATTTTTTTCCAAAGTCTTAATTTAACACATATTGCCTAAAGTTTTATAAAATTCACTTTTCTTTGAAATTTTTAGTAGAATTAAAATTTTCTGAATAATTTGATGCTAACTGGAATCCTTTGTTTTTGAAGAGACGTTTCAAAAATTTTATAAAATTATTAAATTACCTTTGCTTATTTAATGTATATATCCTAATTAATTGAACTATGAATGACATGAATTTGATATGAGATAAATATAACATAGTCTAGATAAATATCTATCTCATGAGGTGAAATTATATTAAAATTCATTTTATGTCATTATTTTTTTACTGTTTCTGATGCTTAATGTTTTCAGAAGCCATTTTTATCCTGAACTAGAAAATTTCTTCCTGATATTTGAAAATTCATTTAAAAAAAAATGATAACTTTAAGCCTCGTTTCAGTATCATAAGTCAAACTTAACAAAGCGCGTAAGTGGTAGACTGTCAGCATGTAAATACATTAATTAGAATTTTTCTTACTTCTAAACCATTCAGTAAAATAACGCGTTCAGCTGATTAATGTTAATTACTCGTAATGGTGCTAACGTTGATTGTATAAGATTAGAAAATGAATTAATGCAAGCACGTTTAAAGTACCTTTAAATAATAATTGTATATTCTAAATTCAAATCTATATTTTAGACTACCTATTAAATGTTTTAATGCGTTTGTAGAAATTATAAAATCATCAATTAGTAAAGTACGTATTTTTGCTTCAAAATAAATAGTTAAAATATATCTTTTTGAAAAAATTACTTTTAGAAATTTTATTTTTCTCCTTAAACCCCAGTTTTACTATTTTACTAATTTATGTGAATTTTATTATCAAAATTTGTCTTTCCTTAGTATGCATAAGCATTCCTAAAGCTTGCCTATCCTGGTATTTTTTTGAAAAAAGTGCATTCTTACTGTTCAAAGAAAATCGATAAAAAATCATTGGCTTTTCCTTTTCTTTCTGCAAAAAGAATAAGACTTTGTTTTTATATTGATTTTAAGCGATTTCGAACTACCTCAAGGTTTTATAATTAGTTTCGAAACAAAAACTGAAATATTATTTCGAATTGTAAGTAAAATGTCTTTATTTTTCATCAACTTCAAACATTTGAAAAGAAAAACATGTTATTACCTAAAATTCTTTTTTATTTAATTCAAATTGTTGAACATATATATTGAATTCGAAACAAGGAAGAGGTTATGTGCAGAAATCAGGCGTTAAATTATTTTACTGTATTATTTAAACTTTTAATCAAGAACATAATTCAAATCCAAATTCCAAAACACTACAAGATAATCATTTTTTTAACACAGTATTTTCTAATATAAAATATCTGAGACATTCTTTTATGATTTATCCTACTATATATATATATATATAATTATTCAGAATGCTACTATTGGAGAAAACAAAATAATGATTTTTATACAAAATAAATAATAAATGTACATATTAAGATTTGCATGTATATATAATATGTGTATATAAACGGAGACACTTAAATAAATATTTCATTTCCTTTTCATGAAAGATGATCAAATATTCTTTTGTGAAACATAAATATACGTTTAAAATATTTTTTATCTCATACTTTTAAATCAAATATATCCTTTATTACTAGAAGAATTTCTTCAATTATCACACGAACAAAAGCTTTCGAAATTCCATAGAATAATTGAAACAGATCTAATGCTTCCTTCCAATATTTAAAATATTTCATGATACATTTTTATTACTTGTCGAGTTTACCTTACAACGTTTCATTGCCTGTTTTGCCCTGAGGTTGGCGCGAAACAATGTTTCATGGCTGGAAATGTGAGACATATATGCAATAAATTCACCGATCACATTTGTCAGTGCCGGCAAAGTAATATCTTAAATTAGGAATCACATAATCCATTGCTTAAGGTATGCAATTTGTGTAATCAATTCATCTGAATCACAAAATTATCTGATTGCCCCGCATGTAGCCTCAGGAGATAAAATCAAAGTTTGTTTGCTTTCAGAGTACAACCAGAGGGTTAAATTATAAGAATAGATTTGCATTATTTGAAATTGAAAGTGAACGAGAGTTTATACAGGAATTGCTGTTTTTGGTTGAGTATGTGATTAATTTTCTGATTTTCATAAGCAATGGAATGATCCTCATTTACCTTGAGTGAACTTTATTATGGGGTAACAAACTACATAGACTAATTAAGACATATTCATAATGACTTACATGAGCCCAAGAACATATAACCCTCTCGAGGCAATACCAATTCATAAAGTATTTTTCTTAACTTATCTGAGCCATTCTTGCAGTTTAGAACTTATTATTTCTTTTTTCTTAAAATATCATTTCAGATTGTAAATTAACAAGAAATATACTATTGACTTGATGGCCGATTCAATTCCCGATCTTTATCAAACGGTCTATTAGTTTACATGTAAAATTGAAATAATCATCTTAATATGGAAATTAGCATTTCTTAAAACTGTTTCATTTTTATCTTCACTAAATTTATGTCTTGCCATTCTTATTGCTCTTCATTTGTTTAGGCATAGTTGTCAGAGAAAACTAAAATAAATTACTTCATATTAAAAAAAATATTTAGTAGTAAAAAGACTTGTGAACATGAATGAATCTAAAAGATAGGTATTAACATAATGGATAAAATATATTATATATATTCTTATCATGATAAATATATCGTTTCGAAAAGTATCGATAAAAATAACAAAAATAATATTAGCAGATAAAAAAAAATTCGATAAAAGTTTAAATTGCCAAAAAAGTCAAGTTTGCAAACATTACAAAAGTCTATAAACAAGCGTAACTATTTCGAATATTTCGATTTGTTTCCAGGGAAAATTTTCATTTTTTTTCCTTTGATATTTTTCCAATATATTTCATCGGTATACGTTTTTCTATTGCTGTAGAATTCGAAAGAAACTGGAATCAACCTTAACAGAAAAAATCACCTTTACAAGAATTTTCAGAGTTATTGAATTCCTCTTTAGAAATTCTGATTTCATAACATTTTGCCTTACTTCTAAATAATGTTACTTATTATTTTGAACCCATAGAGATAAAAACTTATTTTGAGAAAGAAAGCAAAACCCATAAACTTGGAATTTAATATTCAATAATTTGTAAGAAAATTAATAGCATTAAAATCAGTCTCAAAATGTTCTGTTTGATAGATTTTACGATATTTGAGGTATATATACAAGATGGCAAAAAGACAGTTTTCAGTTTTTAGCTTTGTGCATATATTATTATAAAAATGAATTAATGTGTTATTTTTACATCATAGATTTTAAATATATACTCTTAACATGATATTTAAAATAAAATACATGATTATTTATTGAAATCAGCTGATGAAAAAAGAATAATAAAATATTCAAGATTTAATTATAAAAATTGATTTATTGAAAGTTTTGTTCAAAAATATAAACAAAAATTTGCAACAACTATCATGGATATTTTTCTGGAAGAAATCTTTTTTATGGGTCGTAATATTTTCTAAACATTGTTATTACGTTAACCAATTATTACGTTTAAATAATCGTAATATTTTCTAACCAATGTTATTACGTTAACCAATTATTACGTTTAAATAATCGTAATAATTTCTAACCAAACTAATAATGTAATTCTAATCGCTCGAATTCCGTCTCCACTGTAACTTTAAGTTCTTAGGTGCTTGGCTATTATTTTTCCAATGGAGTTAAGATTATCATCCGACATACTCTTTAGTGAAACTATATATATGTTTTAAATTCGATGTCATCGCTATTTTTCCTCTACTTTCCTTTTTGAATTGCTACGCTGTTGTCGCCACAGCTTGAACTGTATATAATATATATAATATAAGAAATTGATTTTTTAAAATGAAACATTTTGTATAATTCTTTTCTGCATAAAAAGAAAAACTGCCTTGACACCAAGATATAACTTTTCTTGCATTGCATATCTAGAACTAACAAAATTAAAGTTTTTGGAATTTAAGGTTTAGAAAATTACAATCGGGCTAAAATTGTCGATACGGAGCTGAAAACGTCGCTATGAAGGCTTCTTAACATATGCTAGTGGAAACTTCCATAGACAGAATTGAAAAATTAATAGAAAATAATTTATAAAGAATTCATAGTGAATATTTGAACTTTTGAAAATATGGGGAATTATTTTTAAATACTTTAGCCATAAAATGGCTATGATCATTAGACTTTATATCGGTATGGACTGACCTCTTGTAACATAACATAATTGAAACACTTCCAACTATACTCGATATGACTTAGCAGACACCTACTGTTGTTTCCATTTTGTCTAGTTTATGAGCATAGTTATACAAAATTATTGTAACTATAATTACTTTTAAAAAATTTAAAATTGATATGTTTTTATACCAACACTAAACACTGTGTGAAGACTTTCTATACATTCTTGTGGATTATAAATTGTTTCAATACATGGAATAATTCAATAATAATAATCAATAAAATAAGGATAAATATAATACTTTTATAAATAAATCTTTGTTGCTTTTAAATTTAATATAATCTATACATATTACCACTTACTATAACTTTAAAGAATTCCTCTCTTGCACTTTGAGTCAGAATCATATTCTAGATACATGAATAGTTGGATCTCTGAAATATGATATTATATATCTTTAAATTATTCAGATTATAATACATATGAAACCAAGCATAGAAAAGTCATCATGACGAGACAAAACACGAAAATATTGATTTCGAGTGAGCAAATAAATCATTTCGTGGTGATGAAAAAAGCATATTTTCAAATAGAAAATCAGTCCAGTAGAGAATTTAGAGTAGATATGGTGGCAACGAATAATAGTTCACAGTAGATAGAGTTTGTGGCAGCTCATAATCAAGGAGGTAAAGAAGAACTGTAATTGGAAGAAGAGAGTTCAGAGTATCTCTTATAAAATCATAAAGTAAATTTTAAAAAAATTTCAACTGACTATTGAAGCAAGTTGATAACATCATATGGTTTAATATAAAGGTATTCAAGCTCAGTAGGCTTCAAATCTATCAATATTTTTAATAATCTAAAAAGCGCAAAATTGAGATAATATATTTTTCTGACTCATAACATCTAGAATAGGGGCGAATCTGAACAGAAATTAGTATATAAAACGGTTTGATGAAAGGGACGAGAAGATGTAACACAAATTACAAAATTATTTTTTGCCGGGAATCGAGTTATTCATGTAATGATAATTCATTCTTTAATAATTCTTTTTTATATTATTATTCATAAATAGTAAAAACGCAAATTTGATAGAATCGGCATAAAATAATATATTTATGACTAAACACATATGCAAATTGTTAAATTAATCGTATAAAGCGTATTCCAGAAGGCAACAATCTCCATTGTATCATTGTTTTTATCATTAATTGTCAAAATCACTAATGAATGAAAAATATTTTTTTCTGAGATGAATGACAGTACTATATAAATATGATTTTAATTCAGCTCAGAATGATATCTTCAAATCAACATTTTTTTTATTGATGTGATTTCATTAATATATATATATATATATATATATATATATATAATGTGTGTGTGTGTGTGTGTAATGATATTTTAACTCTAATTTCAATTTAATTAATTTTCAAGATTTTATCTTCATTTAGCCCATAGTAACTTTATTCTAAAATATTCTCTTATTTCGTGATCCAATTCCACTGTCTCTACTTTATTAATTCAAGAGAAGCTTTGTTAAATTGCTGACTCAGCTAAAATTCGAACTTTCCCACACTCTGCGTGAAGAGGCAAAATACCGCTGATGAGGCAAATTCTTTTTTAAAAAATCTCCCTGTGTTTCCCCTACCTTCTCCACGTGTGTAACGAAAATCCCTATCGAAATCTTGTAATATATTATCGCTATGAAGAAATATTTTCCCTATCAAAATCATAGATATATAAGACCAGGGATAAAATGTCCAAAGCTTGTTCCTCATTCCTTTTCTGTGTCGTTCTGTGTGCTCATCGCTTGTACATATGCCTGCTTCTTAAAAATGAAATAAAACGACGTAACGAAATAACAAGTCTCTTCACTGCCTTCAAACTGCATTCCGCTTCACAACAAATAATATTACATATATATACATATAAAGTGTGTGTGTGTTACCAAAAGGAGCTACTTTGATTCATCCAAGGCGTGGAGAAAATTATAAAGTCGCAACAGTACAGGAATTATAGTTGAATCCATATAACCAGACACGTAATAGCTTTTCCAGTAGGAGGTACATCGCATTATCGGTAGAAGGTAGCTGAACACACGCGATTTCTATATAATGCAGAGGAGGTGGGGTACCAACCTGCAGATCTGAAATTTCCCATCCTCATGTCTGAGCCTCCCCCCCCCCTACTCTAATGCCTCAAGGTAGGCAATATGCACATTTTAAAACGATATTCAATACTTGCCATTAATTTTAAACCAATATTTGTTATCTTTCAAAGGGGTGAAGTGGAAAAAGAAATCAATCGTAGAAACTTCGTAATTTTAGATAAACCATTTAAATTAAATAATAAGTGAATAAAGAAAGCCCAGTTTTTGAGAATGAACAAATCTTTATAACCAATAAAACTTGTGTTCAAACATTTTAACATCTTTAAGTTAGAAAATCTCAAGAAAGTAAGCTTAGAGTATTACGAGACCAACCTAAAATATATTAATTCATTACACACTCTTTGTATCCTGCAGTTTCAACTGTTAAAAAACATGAATAATTCAAAATAATGACTTGTGTATACTTACCAACAAAATCAAGTTACGTCTCGTAGTAACATTAGACATCTTGCACATTTAAACCATGGCACTTAATGGATTCAACTATTTTAATGATTATTAATTAAAAGACGCAACACAAGTACTGCAATAATTCTAAATACCAGTGAAATTACTTCTATCTTCTTTTCACTTCAGCTCGTTGCTGTTATGTATAATGGAAATGAATCTTACCGTACGTAAGAGATTAAATTGTTCTGTAATAGGTCTCCAAGGTAAATTAAAACGAGCAAGCAATATTATTTAATGGTTGGGCCTTTCTTAATGAGTGTAGGCTATGGAACACAATTTAGTTAATGACTTCCACAATCCTCCAGTTATGATAAATATAGTTAAAGCATTTTGAATGCGCGAGGAATAATCACCATTTTCATTCTTTTTTAGCTATTCTGTATATAAGCAGGAATTATTAATAGCAAAGAGAGATAAGAAAACATATGTTTTTTTTTT
>JAPMOR010090414.1:0-20408 GCA_026543865.1 Argiope aurantia | reverse complement strand
TTTTTTTTTTGCAATGTTTATTAAGTATAAAAGATTGACGAGATTTTCAATAAATAAATAAATGCATTTTTGTGTAACAAAATTTTTATGTGGAATTAGCTACCTTTGGCGACTGGTTGGTTCGCCGAGATTGAGGGTCGCTAAAATTCTTAATGAACTATTTTATGTAACTTAGCCTTAATGGTTTCTTCAGCCAAAAAAAAAAAAAAAAAATTCAGCTTCAAATTTTATTAGATACATAATTCATTATTTTAGAAGCCGTTCCGTTCATTTTACAATGCACCCCTCCACCTTTTTTTTTTTTTTTTTTTTTTTTTTCACAATTCCTTTAAAAAAAAAAAAAAAAAAAAAAAAAATGAATATACTTTTCTATTTCTTGTCTTTTACTAATGTAATTTAATTTCTAACAGAAGCAATATAAAATGTGACATTTTTCTTAATAGTATTTCGAATATAAATTTTATATCTTTTATAGATTTTTACTCAGAATTAAATAAATACATCCCTTGCTTTTCCCTGGAATCTGCTTTGATATTAATGATTTTTTACTAAGGACTGGACTATAATTCGAATTGTTAAAAAAAAAAAAAAGCAACTTTTATAATGACCTTTATCAATTAAAAATTCTTAAGTTTTTAGTATTATTGTTCATGATAAGTTTAATATTCGTTCTGAATTTTCTTAAAATTCTTGGAAAATATTTTTTTTTAAATATTGAATTAAATATTTAAATATTTTGTTAGTAAATTAATTGAAAGCAAATGAAAATTAAGTGCTTGATATGAATAGAATTTTCAGTATACAACTGTTTTGAAAGTGCACTTAAAAAGAAAATATTTAGACTTTTAAAACTAAAAATATAAATATTTTCTTAATAACCATATGACTAAATGTTTAAAAATAAAAAAGAAATTAAACACTTTTTATCAGTTTTATAAAAGTACCAAAATTATATTTAATGAGCTATTTGGATAGAGACAAGTCTTTAAATTTGATATCTATTAAACAAATATTAAGTTTAATAATTGTTGACAGTAAATATATCGATTACCAGGTACACCAAACATAGAATTATCACAAAAAAAGTCTTAATAATTTGTGCAAAGATCTACAATCAGGTATCTGTACTAATCTGCACCTGATACAGTAAAATGTGGGAATCTACTTGTTTCTAATCTCGGCGCAAGTGTGAGACCCAATATCTATCGAATACTTAATTGAATCCGAAGGGAAACGAATCGATTGCCGACTGCATGAGGTGCAATCGAGTAACAGTATCAACTTTCACCAAATAAGCAAAGTTCGGTATCAACCCACCTCTACTGGGTTTAATAGCATTATATATCTAAATACTTTTTTTTTTAAAAAGAGATGAAAAATGAGTACTATATATATATATATATATTTCCTTGACTGTTATGTTATACTTGTTTAGCTTTTCTAATATTGATTTTTTTATGTACTTAAAAAAAAATATTGGCTTTATTAATTGTTGAATTAAAAATTCTATAAATACATATTTCTGTTTTTTCATGTAATATTTAAATACTCTATTCTTATTCATATAATTATTGAAACATACATTTTAAATGAATAAACTTAAAAAAATTACCCAGTTTTTTCAAAGAAATTTCACATGCATTTTTATTTCAGGTTTTAATGTTTCCAGAAAGATCTTATGGGAAGTTTTCTGTTAGCAGAGATGGAACCCTAACTATTTCTGGAGTTAGCAAAGAAGATGAAGGCTATTACATCTGTTCCATTCTTTCTGGCATAGGTTCATCAATGGCTAAAGCTTACTTGGAAGTAACTGGTACAGAAATTTGATTTTCAGTGAACACCTGTATATTCTTAAATATGATTAGAGTATTCATTAGAATTTTAAAACTTATTTTCAGCTATTGGAGACCTACCAGCTCCTATAATAAAATTGGGCCCTGCTAACCAAACTTTACCTTTGAACACGGTTGCAATGCTTCCATGTGAAGCTACAGGTGATCCACCTCCTAGTATTCGATGGCTTGTAAACTCTGCTCCTCTGCAAACAAGAAATCCAAGATTTGTTGTTTTGGATTCAGGAACTCTCCAAATTGATGGTAAGTCTTCAGAAATCTTGGTCCAATAAGGATATCCAAAATTAGAAGCTATAATAGATGCACAATTGTTTTTAATTATGTTTAATTATATATTTCAACTCTTTTAAGTGTTATATATTTTTATTTCAGCCTTACAACCTGATGATTCTGGTGTTTATACTTGCACAGCATCCAGTGAAAGTGGAGAAACATCTTGGAGTGCTGCTTTAACTGTTGCTTGTATGAGAATTTATTTATTTCATTTTGATTTCAAATATTTATCTTTGTTGACCTATAATTGAAAATATTATATATTATAACAATTTTTATTGCCATCATTTTAATAATGCTGCTGGAAAATGTATATACTTTAAACATTTCTTTTTCCTTTTCTCTCAGCTCCAAGAAATCCGAATGTAATATTTCATAGAATGCCTGATTCCTCAACCTATCCAGGCCCTCCTTCCAAACCTGTGGCCATCAATGTTTCTGAGACTTCTGTAACTTTACAGTGGAAAAGAAATTCCAGAATGGGATCCTCACCTGTAATTGGATATACTGGTATGCTCAGAAATATATGTAATAATTATATTACTCCTGTTCTTCCTTTTTTTTTTATCTTCAT
Organism: Argiope aurantia; assembly: GCA_026543865.1. Taxonomy (NCBI): domain Eukaryota; kingdom Metazoa; phylum Arthropoda; class Arachnida; order Araneae; family Araneidae; genus Argiope; species Argiope aurantia. The sequence goes on along the minus strand of JAPMOR010090414.1, from coordinate 17,708 downwards.
AATAAGAAACTGTTGAATTATAGATTAAAAATATTTTATAAGTTATAAATAAAAGCATAAAATTTTATTTTATTGTTAGCAAGTTCATAAAATTGTGGTTGTTTGAAGAATGACATATCAAATAATTACCCAATTTATTATTAATTTTTGTTGATTGGACTTTATTTACTGTTTAAACTTTTCCAAAGTCTTTTTTTATTTAATAGTAATATTTAATTCATTATTATTTAACTTTTATTCGCAACTATCAAAAATAGAATATTGACTTTCATTGGTATTTTTTTGAAATTACTGTATTCAGGAATAATGTTTAGAAATTATTTTTTTTAAATTATTTTTTGTTCTTATTTAAAAAGTAATTATTGTGAATGAAATTATTTCTACAATTGTGACTAATTTTTTATGTTTTTAATTTTTCTAATTTGTTAGCAACTTAATTCAATTTGTAGTAATTTATTAATCTTTTTTTTAGACTTACTGTTGTAATTTTTTTTATGATTATGATTTCTAAAATATTGCCGCATTGAAGAAAGACAGTCAAATCTCCATGGCCGAATGGTCATGGCACTGGTCTTGTGATCAAGACACCTGGGTTCAAATCCCGCTAGAAAGAATGTGATTAATAGTATATGTAAATACTTAATTCCTTGATTTTATGTTTTCCTTTATTTCATGTTCCAGAAGATACTGGACATTTCTTTAGTTTACCAGACAAGTGTTCTGGACTTTTCTTACTGTCTCCAGAAGAGTATTCTGGAACTTTCTCTGCTTATATAAAAGCAGAAGATTTGTCAGTTACTGTATTCTCAGTTCTGAGTTCAGTTAATAAATTGGTTTAGCTCTACCTCTTGTGTGTGTCATTGAGTTCTATACTATAATTCTACGTGACAATATTATATAAAACATTTATCCAGTAAATTTAAGTTACCAATTTTGAATTATTGTATGTATATATCATTTTGCATGAATATAAAATTGTTAATGACATATAATTTATTACATTTATTGTAACTTTTAATTTTTTTTTTTAGTGGAATATTATAGCAGTGATCTTCAAAGTGGGTGGGTTGTAGCAGCTCATCAGGTGGAAAAAGAAATGTATGTCGCCTCTAATTTACGTCCTGATACCAGATATGTGTTTCTAATTAGAGCAGAAAATTCACATGGTTTAAGTGTTCCCAGTTCAGTTTCAGATGTCATTCGTACATTAGGTAAAAACTATTCTTGATATTTTTTTAAAAAAATTATTTATTCTTTTAAATTGAACAATTTTTCTTCCATGTTTTAAGTAAAAATTAAATTGTAAAAACATTTTAATGAGATCCAAATATGCAGTTCTCATTTGGATTATTTTTGTGGAATTTTGCTGTTTAATTGTTGACTTAAATGCTTAAATTTTGATTTAAATTAATATTTAAGTAATCATTAAGTATAAATAAATCTTGCGTAAATGAAATTATTGTATGAATTTCAGAATTCAAATTTCTTTCTTTTTTTTTACTTGCTTGAGATTTTTCACTGTGAATAAATATATAGAGAATATCCTTCATTGATATTACCATTGTTTATTCTGTTATATGAAGGTAGTATTAATGATTAGGCTTGTATTTTAAATAGTATTTATTTATGTTTAAAAGTTTATTGTACAGATTAATATTTCTTTTGATTTTTTTTAAAAAAGAAAATGCATAGAATCTTGCTTTCAGTGCTTACACTCAATACTATTTATTTTATGTCATGTTGTATACAAAAATTTACAACATTGTTATTTCGTTGCAGGATTTCCTTCTGGAGTGCCACATTATAATTTGGATGAAGCACGTAATCGTTTGAATGATGTATCTATATTTCTTCAAGATATCAACCCACTGACTTCAACTTCAGTAAAGATGATGTGGAAAGTATGTACTTTTCGTGTAAAAATGAGAATAATTTCTTATTTAATGATTTGAATATATTTTTGAAGTTAAAGAAAATTATTTGATGAGATAAAATGTAGTATAAATACTGTGATAGTAGTATTTTTTTTTTTCATATGACTAATTGTACTTTATAATTTAGGTTCAAGGTGCTTCTGGATATATTGAAGGATTTTACATAAGATTCCGAGATTTAAGTGGTGGTTCCCAGAAGTATAATATGGTCACTGTTTTAAACGGTGGCTCCTCATCATACATCTTGTCTGATTTAAAGAAGTTTACAAAATATGAATTCTTCTTAGTTCCTTTTTATAAAAATGTTGAGGGTCCTCCTAGCAATTCAAAAGTAGCACAGACATTGGAAGATGGTAAGAAATGTATCTTATAGATTTTTATATTTTTTATGAAATGAGAAATATAAGAAATATTTATATTTTGTTTGAGAAAAAAAGTTGTGTAAAATACTGTAGTTTAAACAAAGAAAATTGTATGACAAATAAGTAACACGGTGAATTAAAAGTACATTTATAATGCATAAATTTGAATTTTAATTCATACAATTTCAATTAATCCAAATTTTAACTGAAGAACTTTTTAAATATAGTTATAAAACTTATTTCTGTAATTTTAGATTTGTTTGCATTTTTAGTGTTTTCTGTAAGTTATGTTATTAATTTCTTATATTAAATTAAACAGAATGCTAAAATTGACTGGGATAATGTATTGTTTCGTTAAATTGTGCCAATATATTATATACTATAACTATAACAAAAAGAATTTGAGCTTAATAATTTACATATATTATTATATTCATATAAAATTAATTAAAGTTTTGTACTAATTAAAATTTATATAAATTCTTTAAAGTATGCTACAAATGGAAACAAGATTTAAGTTTTATAAAAAATAATTCTTAATATTTTGATCTTCCCCATTTAAAAGGTATATTTTGTTTTAGTTCCATCTGCTCCTCCTGATAATCTCCAAGTACGAGTCATAGGACCTAAAATGGCTACCATTTCTTGGTCTCCCCCTCCACCACAACATCGAAATGGACTGCTGCAAGGTTATTCAGTAAGTTACTTTTTTTAAATTAGAAATTCATGTTCACATTATTTCATATAAACATATGTAAGTGCATCTTCTATGTAATGTATTTCTTTATATTATCACAATATACTTCTTTATATTATTATTTACAAAATCATTTCCATCTCTATTATGATTTTTTGTCGAAATGGAAGTATATTCTTTTTAATAAATAACTACATTTTTATTATAGCACACATTTATTAATTCATCGTTAATATTGAATCAAATAATACTTCCACTTATATTTTATTTATTCATTTTTTTAGATAAGAATATTGGATAATTCTTCTCAACTGCATGCTCAAATAACAACAAATGCAACAACAACATCTGTCACTTTGACCAATCTGACTGCTGGATCTGTTTATAACATAAAAGCTGCTGCACTCACCTCTTCAGGAATGGGACCTTTTTCACCATCCATCCATCCTAAAATTGGTAAGAATTCTGTCATTATTATTAGAAAACAGATAATATTTTATACCCATGTAATTGGCTAAAAATGTAGTAAATTAGTGTACTTTTTTGTGCATTAAAAAATCATTCACCAAATATGATTTAAATGCTTTAAATATTATAAATCCTAAATATAGTATTTGTTTTTCTAGAATATGGAACAGTAACATTCAGTGATCGTCCAACATCTGTTGTTTCGGATATTGGAGACATTGTTCGACAGCCTTGGTTTATTGCTGTAATTGGTGCTGTCATTTTTATACTGTTGTCAGTTTTCTTTATCATTCTTTTTATCAGAAGGAGAGCAGCGTGGAAGAAGGAATTGCAAGCACACTTGTCAGGTATTATATGTATATACTTCTTGTAGTTACACTTTTATTATTCTTACACATGAAAACAATTTATTTTATTTGTGCATTAACTGCAAAAAATTATTCTGTTGAATGTAGCATAAAATAAATATTTTGTTCTGTTCTAGTAAGGGCATATGAAAGATGAAATTAATTAAAAATATAATAATCATTTGGTCATTTAATGTTTAATTTTTTTTTCAGTATGCATTAAGCAGAACTCAGATTTCAGTTTGTTAAAATATAGAAATCTAGAAAAAAATCTATAATTTTTGTTACAGTAATATCATGTGAATAATTAAATTGCAAAATTATGAAAATACTAAAATTACAAAAATAAATTAAAGAACACATAATTAACAATCAACCATTTTTTATATCAACTGTAGCATAGCAATAAGACAATAATGTGTGGATCTCCCTCTGAATTGAATTAAAACATAATGCTTATAAGAAAATTGTCCAAACATTCATGAACTGTATATTCTAATATTTTGGTAAAATTCACAATTTCAACATTTTTGTTTGTTACCATTACTATTATTAAATGTAAAGTTTTTTTATAATTGTTTTTTATGTTGTATATGATTACAAACTATTTCATTTTTTTCTTAACCATTTTGATACTTTTCTTCTACTATTAACTAAGAATTTATTGTTAAAAAATTAAAGAATGTCTAATAATAAGATTTTGTCTTTTTTAGGGCCTGTACATAAAGCAGATGATGTTCGGTAAGTTAATTATTATAATTTTCTACTTATACATAAATTATTTGCAATGTTGAACAAAGATCTCCAATAAAAATGTTACTATGTTTACAATATAAGATATGTTAAGATAAAACATAGCATTCTTCTTCGAATCCTTATGATGATTATTTTATATATTTGTTCTTTTATGTGAAATTGTATAACATTCTGTATTTATTCTTTCATATAACATAGTGTAGCATTCCATATTTATTCTTTCATGTGACATAACATAGCATTTTGTAACTTTCAGTGTTTTTTTTTTTTTTTTTTTTTAAGATTTTAAATGGATTCTATTATTCAAAATTGCATATTTGAAATTTATATTGAAATTTCATTAAAAATCTTAATGTTTTATATGAAACATTTTCCTAATGTATTTTTTATTTTCCTGTTGAAATATTGTCTCATAATTTAGGCATATAAATAACAGTATAATTTTAGTGCTATTCATTTAGCCCATAACTTCGGTTTGCATGTATTTGTGGTGGTGGTAACTTTTCTAACATGTTAACCTCCTGTAGAGTTGGTGTGAGTGCACGAGAGACACTGTGGATTAACCAAGCATGGCATCCAACTACTGCAGGGAAAAATAGCTTACCAGATGGGAAACCTATAAATAATGTTAATTCTGGGATGGATCGTAGTTACATAAGGTATGTGACTTACACCACTCTCTCTTTAATGGGGTTATTGCTATAGAAGTCACAATATAATATAAAATTTCTAACATTCTTCTTTCTCTACTTTTCTAAATATGCCAAACATTTTCTTTTATCATTTTGATATAAATATGTTATTGTGTTTTGTTGGAACTTTATTATAAAAAATTGAATTGTGTTTTTTATATCTTATTGCATATAAAAAGGTTATTATATTTGCTATATCATTAATGCATTGGTCATCATGTGAATTATATCTCATTCAACAATGGCAATATTTGTCAAGAACTGCATAAAATAAAAGTAATCTTAAACCAATGTAATCTGTCTAATTTTGTTTTTAAAAAAATTCTAGTGTAAACGCTATTTTTTTTTTCTCTTTCTGTAATAATTGGAGCATCTGTAAAGAATATGGAAATAAAAGTTCAAAAAGAATAAATGTCATGCAGTAAAATTTTCTAATTTGTCTTTCTTACATAGCTGAAATTTGCTTGAACCAATAAATATTTTTGAAATGTCAGTCATTCAATAAAATATCTATTTTATTGAATGATGTGTCAAGTTTTAAAATAAAATAAGATATTGCTCGTATAAAATACTGCTTAATTTCCAATTTCTTGGTATGTTATAGAAAAATTATAATTTTTAAACTGTAGGGTAAAGCAATAAAATACTTTTATGTTTTTAATAGACCAGTCTGAAATCATTTTTATTTTTGTAATCTTAAAAGAAATTATGCTTATTATTTTTGCCCTGCATGATATTTATTTGCAATGCATATTTGTTGTAGCTTGTTTTAATTATTGTTTACAGCTTGTATTCCCCTTTTTTAAGCAGTGGAGGAGCATCAGATTATGCAGAGGTTGACACTCATAATATGACAACTTTTTACAAGAAAGAGCTTCCATGCATTCCTGCTCCTTATGCTACTACAACACTCATAAATCCTTCTGCAAGACATCACAGTGGTTCAGTTAGTATCTATCTTTGTTTATTTTATTAATATTTAAAATGTTATTTTTGAAAAAAAAGTCAACATTTTTAATATTTTGCAAGATTTTCCTTATATATATCAGAATTAGATATATTCCTTAAAGTTGCATTTAAATAATATGTTTTAAACACTTAAACTGACATAAAAAATAAGGTAATATTAAGTATAAAAATTAGAAATAATAAATATTCCGCATCAAACATATGCTTATAGTGGTGTCCTGGATTTGAAAATTTTGGCTCCCATTAGACAAAGAGAGCACACTCATATGTGCAATTCTTTCATTTCATTATGTATAAAGAGCACTTTCCCACGTATATACTGGAGGAATGATCATATTATCTTTGTGTAAGTCATCTGCTTGCTATCAAACAGACTGATAACTTGTCCTGTTCATCATTATGTATAAAGGTTAAAATGTCTTTCTAATTTATCTCACCATTTAACTGAAATCTTTCATTAAATCTTCCTATTTGAAATTGTATTCTATCAAAAGATCCATTGCGTACAGAGACTTAGGGTATCCTTAAGTTCTTAAAGTCAAATGTTTTGCTTCTGGTGTGAAAATTTGAAAAAGGATTCTGAATTTGTTTCTGTCCTCCTATTCTGACCAGGAGTCAAAATTTTAAATTTTAACTGTATCCAAATAAAAATCATAATTACCCTTCTTTCAATTTCTTATTTAAAAAATTTTGTTACTAATTAATTTTGTGAAACTAATTGTATAATGTATTTTTGAATTTATTCTAAATATTTACCAGTATTCATAACATCTAACAACTGGGCTGAAAGTAAATGGATACTGATTCCCCTTGTGTTCAGTACCTATATGTTACATTTTAAAGCCAAATATGATGCATGGACAAAAAAAAAAAAAAAAAAAAAAAAAAAAAAAAAACAATTTAAACCAGCTTACCATTTGGTAATCACAGATGACAATCTGGGGTAAAATAATCATATTATACTAGATGAATATCCATATCCTATTTATTTCATTTGGAGTTCCTATTCGTTTTATGAAATAGCGTAAAGTTAAAAATTCTTTTCAAGTATTTTCACTTCTGCTAAAATTTGTAGATGTACATTAAATAGTACTATAGTTTAGATGCAAAGGAAATACAAAAAAGTTATTATAGCTTGGATGCAATGGAAGTACAAAAAATGATTTAAATATATTTTCTATCCTGTTATGATATAAAAATTAAAATAATTATGCATTATTTATGGTGAATTTCTTTACAAATTTAGGTTCATGATGGCAAAAGTAGTGGTTCTGAAATCAGTAAAAAGTCTGATAAAATGTATGATATGGAAGCACGTCTAATTGAAGGTATATTTTTTCATCTTTATTTCACACTTATCACCTCTGGTGACCAGCTGATTTGCTGGGGAAATTGGTTAGATATAATTTTATTTAAATCTTTTAGCTAAAACTTCATGTCCATGATTCCATCAAACTGTCATACAAAATTAGGTATTTTAATTGTCTTATTTATATTCTGTTCATTGTATATATGAACCTTTCTAAATGGAGATCAGGTCCTTTTTCTACTGATCCAGTCTCATTTGGTGACCTTATAGTTTGCTAAAAATATTGGTTGTATTTAATTTCATTTAAATCGTATTAGTTTAACTTCATATTCATGATTCTGGCAGATATTAAAGACGTGTTATTTTAATTGTCTTACATATGCTCCACCGAATATGTACATGAACTTTTCTAATGGGGATTAATCCCATGACATTTTAGTATATTAAAAAAAGTAAATGTGCAGTTCATCTATTCTTATTGTACTGTAACTTCACTTTTTATTTATTAGCTCTGTGAACTACACAGTTATGAAACAGAATTTGTCTGCTTTTGCTTTCAACAGTAGAAGAAAAAAGAAATAACATAATTAAATAGTTAATTATACAATGAAAATTGTTTTGTATAACAGGGCAACAATATACTCTTTTGCTGGAAATTAGGCAAAAAATAATTTTTAAAAATTTCTAAAATTTAAGAAAAATGGTTACACAGTTAAATTTATATTTAAAAGACAATTTTTAAAATTTTCAAATGGTGTAATTTTTTTTTTTTTTGCAATAATATTTTCAGAAGTATGGTGAAAAAAATTCAGAAATGTTAGTTAATTTTTAATTGATTAAAATTTAATTAAACTTTCAAAAAAATTCTGATATATATTTATGTGCATGTCTGTTGTGATTGGCGATAGCGAGGATCGAATTCACAACCTTATGGTTCGTAGCTGAGTAACATGACCACAAGACAAAAAAAGTTTCTCATGTCCCATAGCTGTTATCTGGCTTATAAAGCATCACCAAATCATGTCCGGATCACCAAATTGTAGCGCAATTATGTACAGCTTATTACGATCGGTTATTTATATGGATTATATTTCTGGAATGATTAGTGCAGATTATATTTGAAATTAAAATAACCGAAACTATATCAAGTCGACATATTTTTTATTCCATCACAAGCACTTTTCCATGCCACTTTTTAAAAAGACAAACTGGCAAAAACAAAGATAATAAAATAAAGATATAGCTGCCACATATATGGACTGATGGGGGGAGAGTTGTGTATTCTCACTTTCCAGGATATATATATGTCATATTTGATAGCTGTAGGTGAAATATCCTGGCCTAAAGAGAACAATACACACACATTCATATTTATAATTAATAGAGATGAAAGAATATTTTGCAGATATCCTGTTCTTAACTTTCCAAATTTGAATATTTATTATATTTGGTTTTCTAATTCTAGATTGTGTAACAGAGCAGCTCTTGGATGCTAAAAATGTGATAAGCCCATCCAGTGATTCTGGAAGTTATACTACTGGTAATTACTTTCTTCTATCTTTAAAATATGGTAAAGTTTGAAATATTAAAAAAAAATTAAGAACATAATTAGCGTGGAAGGTCATAATTTTTATGTCCTGAAGTCATCAAACCTTTTGATCCACACTTTGAATGAAAAGTTATAATTTTTCTTAGTTCTTTAATTAGTATTCTTTATTTTCCTTTTGTCTTACCTTCATTTTTTATAGATGAGTATGGACTTCCTGTGCGCCGGAAGAGGCTGCGAGGTGGTCAAAAGGGGAGTGTTCTCAACTGGATGGAATTCATTCCACCCCCACCTGATCATCCCCCTAGTGGAAGAGCATCACCTGCCCAGGGATCACAAAATGTTCGCAATCCTTATCCCATTAGGAACATTCATTCCCAGGTTGGAGGCTCTTTAAGTTTTATATTTGAAAATTTTAAAGAATAGGAAATAATAACATTTAATACTATTTTAATTAAAAAGCAATATTTTATTTTTAAAAAAATTGTTTATTTTATATGCAAAAAAATGTGTTGTAGTTAAGCTATTTCTGCAGTTTTAATATGTAAAATACTAGGCCAAATTTCATGTTTGTCAATAATATTGTAGCTATTTATATACTTTATAGTATTATTAAAAAAATTATTTTTTAAAATTTGCAGTATAACCATTTTTTTAAATTTTCTTGCCATAAAATATGTCTTCTCATTTTTAGTATATTAGATCCAACTTTTTTTTCTTTTAATGATTTTCAGTATCACATTACATTATTCTCTATCTTAATATTTTCAATTTTTTGTTTCTTTTCTAATTATTAATCAATAGCATTTATGAAGATAATACTATTTATTAATTAATACGTGATCACATTTCATTTCTTATCACAAACAAAATATTTTTCTTAAATTTTTATGCTTGCTTTTTCAGGACAACACACACAAAAAAATATAGCATTTTCATACTTCAAATTTAACCATTAAATTGACAAATTATAAGCCATTAGATGTATATCTGTTACTCTTTTTGACTTCATCATCATTTATATTTCAGATTCCTTTAGATAATTGTTCCAATTTAAGTCATTCACCTCAAGTGAGCCGCAGTCTTCAATCCACTGCCCTGGCGAGGCACACCCCTACGTCTCCCTGGTCTCACAGTCTTAACCGCACTCCAGAAGATTCAGGTCTTCCACCTGTGCCTCCCACTTCCTCTGCTGGGATGAGGTACCCACCTCCTAACAGTCATGCTCCTAATCCACAATCCTATGGTTCTAGTCCTGGTATTGATAGAGGGGTACAGTCCTCTCTGCTTTCACTTGCTAGTGATCCCTGTCCTGGTATGAAGAAAGGGAGTCAAGAGAGGTGTCCAAAAGTCAATTCCCTGAGAAATAATCCAGGTGAAGATATGTTTTGCTTTACTTTTACTTTCCTAACATATCTTGTATATTTTCTAACCTTTTTTTATGGATTTTTCTTCAATGTATAGAAATCCACTAATACTTTTCTGTTATTGCATCTTGTTGATTTATCATTATTTTATTTGCCAATTTTATAAATCCAGCCAAGTAAGCCAAATTTAATGCTGTTTTAGTGGCATCCCTCTTTGTGACACAATGATACATCAACCAGGGAAAATGTTTTAAGATACCCTTGGTGTTAGCAAACAGAACATTAGTTTAGTGCCTTTATGTCACTTTTAAAAAAGAAACATCATGTTGGGTCTAAAATAGTGTTATGCACTGATTGTACCAAACCAAGTTAAATGGGGAGGGGGGGGGGAGAAGGATATTATGCCTTAGGTATCATCTACTCTTGCTATGCTACTGTTGTGGCAAGTTAAATATTATTAGTTTATTAAAAATATAAAAATCTAGTTTAAAATAAATTGTGATGGCAACGTATCTTAGAATGCATAATTCCAGTTTATTATTATTAATTTGTTTTAATATAATAAATGAATAGCTTGTATAATTTCCTTTTACTTATAAATTATGCTAAAATGGAGAAAACTAGGGATGGGGAAGTAATATGTCCTTGTAGTAAATTATTGTATTTGTTATAATCTGAAAATGAAAAATACTTCTCAGTCAATTTTGGTTTATAAGAAATTTTATCTCTAGAACTTCGACACAATAAAAAAAATTTCAGTTGCAAAGTTGTATCCAAATTTAAGATAATATTACTTTGCACACATCAATAATTTAATTAAACATCCTGTAATTCTTGGCTATAGAGGGCATTTAGAAGCATATTTTACTGTATTTACTGCTATGAAAATAATAATTTTTTTCACATTATAATTTTGTTCAAACTATTTTTATAAATGTTAGCTTGATCCATTAATTTGTGTAAAATTTCACTTTAGACTTATTTAATGTAATTGTGATACTGCACAATTACAGTTTGACCAATAAGGGATGTGCATTTTTCAGTTTCTAATTATTTTATGTATATATTTAATAGTTCATTTTTAATCACGTATTATTATGTCTAGCTTACAATAAGAATTTAAGAATTATTCAATTTTGACAAGCGATAACAATAAGCTAAATTTTTATAAAAGTTTTAATTATTATATTGTTATTGTTCAGTTACATTTTTGCATTTGATTTTTTTTTTCATTATCTATCATAATTTTTATAACAAATTTATCAATTCAACTATTTACCATTGCTATTGTCACATATATTAGCATTTACTACTTTACTATAGGTGTTTACTTTATGTTCACATCTTTGTTCTGAGTTTCATTTTGCTATATAAAAACGTAAGATATTCATTATGTTTGCTTGAGAAATTATGCAGGTATGAAAATAATCTATTTATGAGCCATCCCTAGCTCACTGACACTTGAGAAACATACCTTGTATCATTCACATCAACTTTAAAAGTTGTTGTCACTAATAATTGAAAAACATCAATACTGCAAAATAGGTACTGCTCTATTGATGGGCCAGTGGTCCAGCACAAAAGTATTTAAAAAATATTAACTAACTATATTTTGTTTTTCTGAAGGTGTGATCTATCACCAACTGCATCCTGAGCCTGAAGCTCAAAATAGGGTTAGGTACGATAATGTGATGCAGTTAATGAAAAGGGATGATCATTCTCCTGTGTCTAGTATTCAAGGTGATGGAGACTATGCTCCTGGTCAGTATGAGTTTTTATTGTTTTTTGTTTTGAAAAATAAGTAAATTTTATAGCATAGATGATGGTATAAATATATTTACAACAGAGATATATTAATTTCATTCATTTATTTATCATATTTTGTTATTTAATCAGTATTATTTTTAAAGCTGAATTTTCAAATAAACTGCGAATTATATTTTTTAACATTTTAAAGTGCTCTAAATTAGTTTCACATATTTGAGAAATTTCTTTTCTTTCTTTTCTTTTAATAATTGTGATATGTAAAGCTTATGCTCATCTCATTACTGAATGAATTGTATTTCCTTAAGCATTTTAAAAATCTGTTTCTATATTCATTATTTTAATGGGTAATACGTTAATTTTATTTAATTTTTTATAAACTTTTAAGATTTTTTCAACATAATTTTATCTTCTGATAGTAGAATACATATTTGATTTATCTTAATGTAATGTATTGTTATTAGTTACATTTATAAACATTATTGACAATTTTTGTAAAGATTGTGAAAGATTATAAACTATTGCTTGTACAAGTCATAATAATCTATCTAATCTGGTATATTTGGCTATAAAACCAGAATAAAGATATGAAATTGGAAATTTGTAAATTTCTTTTATGATCTGACTATTTTTCATGTTTTAATTTTACAAATGCAAAATCTGTAATTCACTTTACATTGTGAAAAAATAAAGTGCAGCATAATAATAATTATTATTTATTGGATGCTAAGAAAACAATTATTTGCATTGAAGATGTCTGTTTCTCTATGAATCAAATGTTGCTATTTTACTAAACAGGTGTGGCTCCTTCTTGGACGAGTGTAACTGACAGAAGCAGTACATCCAGTCCTCGATCAAGTGTAGCTAGTTCCTCCGATGGGTCAGTGTACACTGATTCTGACTTTGCCAATGTGGTTGCAAAGGCAGCTCAGAATGCAGGCTTTCATCTTTTTAGGCCACCTCCTACGCAACCGTCCAAATTAGGTAAAGAAATTCAATGAGTTGTAATAGTCAAATAGATATTTTTCTCCCTATTTTTCAGACCAAAGTATGCATTTTACTTTCATGCATGCATTTTGCATAAATGAATTATATTTGATTATTAATAATGACTGATATATATTATTTATCATAGTTATCAGAAATTAATTATTATTTAATATTATTTTTATAGTTTGGTTAACTTAACGATTCTTAAAAAAAAGATATAAAAACTTATATCCAACAATTGAATGAATTTTTATATTTTTTTTATTTAAATAAGGATTGTTGAAGCAAATTTTGATTACCCATTAAATATAAAAGAGAAGAAAATATCCAAAAAAAGAAAATAGTACATTATATTAGTTAACATATTTTTTGTTACTTATACCAATGTTTTCAATATATTTTTTAAAATTTTATAGCCTAAATGATATGCCAGCTTCATAAATCATTAATTCATTAGTTATTGCCAATACTTCATTATTTTTTGCCAAAAATAGATTAAATTAGATCAAATCAATATGAAATTTAACATATTAACAGCAATTAATATCCAGGTGTTATTTATTTTTAAAATATTCAGTCTAAATGTCTATATTAGAGAGAAAAGAAAAAATTCAATATTATGTTGTTTTTTTTAAATTAATTTTGTGCTCATTGGTTGTGCTGTTATTTGAAGTACAATTTTCATCTCTAATTATTTATTAAAAAATACGGCTGTTAAAGTAAACTTTATTTCTTATTGCAGAAACAGCTCCAACTTCTCTTCTAAGTCCTGTACATAATTGTTGATTGAAGTTGAAGTCACAAATTGGCAGATAAAGTTTCCCCATTTAGTCCTACATGAAATCAGGTTAACGAAGCTGGTTTTGATGTCCTGTAACAGATTCCATACATAAAAGATTCTCTTCTTGTGAATTGTAAAAATAGACTTTGAAATAGTAATTTGTATTATTTGTGTTAGAATAATGATATAGAATCTTTCTCAAAACAGTTTAGAAATCTTTATAAAAAGAATTTACTATATTTGAAATTTTTTTTAGCTTTTTTAAGGCTACTTTTTAAATTTTTGTACTTGAGTTTTGTAAGAGCTTGAAAGTCATAAACCAAATAAAATATGTAATTCCATATATTGTATTATTTGTAGGTGTTTTTTAAAAATTATTTTTAGTAATCAGCATTTTTTTTCATTTTATTCTCTCGAGTTTAATAAAACACAATCGTAACCACTAGGTGAAGGAAATTCTATTCTTTTAACAAAAAATTATCTACTTTGTTGATTTTTTTATGATTTAAAAAAAATATTTTCATTTCTATAAATTTCATAACTATAAATTTTATTTTGATATATGATGTTAGCTTTTGAATCACATTGAGATGTGGTAATGAGAAATAATAAAAGAATATGATTAGATATTTTATGATGTTTATAACTTTTCAGATCCTTTTTTAAAATCCAAAGTTCTTATGTATAAGATTGAATTAATGGAACTTCAAGAAATAGTTTCTCAAAATGATTACATTTTCGAGCTCTTACTTTTGTATATTTTTAAATCTTTACCATTATAATTTTTTGATAAATACAGTACTTACATTTTTTTTTAAATTCATAAATCTCGCATTATAATTACTCATATGTAAATAGAATGTCATATCATAAGAAATGATGAGTAAAATTTTTTAAATTTCAAATTTTATTTTACACTATTGGTGATCAGTCTTTACTGAGAAAATTATTTCATGTTTTGTAATATTCATTCATTTTATACACTATTCTAGTGTTCTAGTGAAATAAATCCTTGCTTATCATCGTTTTCTTTTTTTCAAGCCTATCTGGTTTGGAATGTGTAAAATTTGCATATGCAGTGTTAAAGACATTTAACCTTACTGCTCATAAAACGGTACATTTTTTAACAAATGCTGGTCACAATCATTGTGCATAATTGCCAAGTTTTATTATTAATATTTCACGAGTGTATCATATTAAAATAGTGTATATGCCATTTTTATTCAATTCATCTGCTATTTTTTGAATCTGCAAGATTTTTTTAATAATTTTTATACACAAAATTTATGTAACATTTCTGTTTTTGATCAGTTTTACATCTTAGAACTAATTTGATTTTTTTAAATACACTTCTTTTAATTAGTTTTCTACATTTCTATTTAAAATAAATATTATTATTCTATCATTATGTGGAACTTTTAAAATATTGATCTTTCATATAGCTTTTAAAAGTAATTGCATAATTTTTTTCACTTGCAGTATATATTTATAGAAGTATTTCTTTAAAAATTTTATAAGTAACATTACAGTTCTATTTATGGTGGATACAAAAAAAAAGAAATCCTTTCAGCATAAAGCTCCTTGAGATTAAAGACTGATCATTGACAGAAATGAATTTGTAATTGCATTTTCATTCCAAAGATGCCTTGTTTTCCATTTGTGATCCAACTAAATGGGTGCCAAAGAAGCTTGCTAAACTTTATCGTCATGCCATATTTTCAGTCATGTACATGTGCGAACTTTGTATATAAAATGTAATTTATTTTTGTAATTAATTGTACAGATGTTTTATAAATTTTTTCCCCAAGGCTGTATTGTGTGTTTTGTCTTATTTCTAAAGAACTTTTATCAAAATCAAACAGCAGATAAACGTCAAATGAAATTGCCATATTTTTTTCAATTCTTAAAGGAAATTACTTGACTTGCATGTTGAGCTTGGAAATTAAAATCTTTTAAATTTCAACTTGTTACCCTTCTTGGCAATATAGTAAATTATGAAAATAGATTTGATTTCATTGATTTGTTAGCTCAATATATTATGAAATAACATGACTATTATTTTGAGGTGGACCTTATAACCAGAAACCATGGTGAAATTATGAGGATGACACCTAAACCAATTTTCCGTCCTGTACACTTTCAAATAATCCAGCAACTGGATGTCAAAATGAAAATCGATTCAAGTTAAATAAAACATTAAATATTTGCAATCTAAGAAATTAAAGACAGAACATCTCCAACAGCTGATTTCATTTTCTTTAAAGGTAAGCATGCATTTTCTGATATAAAATTGCTCTAAATGCTATAAAAATTTATATTTTATTGAGTCAATAAATGTACTCCAGATAAACAATGTCTAGATTCTTATACATTCCCACAGTCTTATTTTGTAAAAAACACACATTCTAAACAAACAAAAAGTTCTAAATATCATTGATTAAAACTGATCCAAGTTTTAAATACTACTATTTTTAATTATTTAATGGACATTTCCAGAAAGATCCACCAATTAATATCAACCATTGATTGGCTTGCATTGAAATTCAAAGCTTTATAAGTCTGTTAGTTTCAATCACATAAGAGTGCGGAACTTTGTTTAAAATGTTAGTATAAATGAAATATTTTGCGAAGACCAGGTATTGTATAAAGAATTAGATCTTTTAATATTTCAACATTTCTGTTTATACAAACAATATAAGAAATAATTTTTTTCTTTATTTTAAACATTTTTTTCCCCATTTGGAATGTCTATCATTGACTGTTATTGAAATTGCAAAAGTCTTCATGTGGGCATTCACTAGCTCTGCATTATGTGTTATAAGCGATTCAGAAATAATTATGCCCAATTTAAAGTGCAAATTCAATTAATAGTAGATTTAGAACAAAGGATTTTGTTGGAAAGGAAATTCTATTATAAAAGAAATACATTTGTGGTCCAAGCGATTGAGTAATACATTTCTATTATTTTATAAGATTTATTTGAGAAAGCACCATGAGAAATAATTATTTTCACGATGCTTTCGAGCGAACCGCCCGCGCAGCATTTTTGGTGGCCGCGGAGCATTGATAGTATTATCCTTGAACTTGGACATAATGGAAAATACTTTATACTTATGGGGTGAAACGTAATTTTAATACTGTTTACAAATTTAAAATTTAAATAACAGAATGATTGGGGGCCCAATAACTACGATTAGTGTAAAATACTTTAATTATTAATTTGAGAGTTGTTTGTTTATAGTATTAGTTGGCTCTGGTTTAAAAATGTGGCACAAAGCACTTATTTAAGAAAGCAAAATGTTAATTGAATAATTCAATAGTTATTTGCTTCTCGAGTGTGGCTGGAGATTTTGGAAGTACTAACCTATTAAATGTCACCTTTTGAACTTTGAGAAATTTAAGATTTAAATTGAAAATCAAATCTAGTCTCTCCCCCTAAAAAAGTTAAAATGGTTACAAACATAATCTACAAATTTAGAATAAGATAATATGACCTGTCATTAGTTTGGGTTATTGACGAACGATGATATTTCAAAGAATGAAGCGAAATCTTTTAAATTTATAATTTTTAGTGCATTTGTTAATTTTTAATGATAGATAAGTAGTAAAATTAAAAGTATGATTACATCGAAACCATTATATAGTATATGAGGTTTGGTTAATGACATCTATAGGTATCACATGTAGACTAATTATTCCTTTTTAAACCAGTTTATATATATATAT
>JAPMOR010090413.1:132949-160313 GCA_026543865.1 Argiope aurantia | reverse complement strand
TAATATCTACATTTACACAAATTATAAATATTTTTTTTCATATTATATTTCAGAAAATTAAATCATTTGAATATCATTATATTTGAATCAAATATCATCGTTTAAAAATATTTATATTTCAAAAATATGTGTTTTAATCAATTTTCATTTGAATTAATAAATGAAAAATGATTAAAATCTATTAAATTTGTATACATTTCTATAAAAATGTATTCTATTAAATTTGGATACATTAATTAAGTAAGCTTATAACAATATACTATAGACTCTTTCTTGAATTCAGGGATTCTTAAGATTTTATTTTTCTGTTTT
This sequence comes from Argiope aurantia, assembly GCA_026543865.1. Lineage (NCBI taxonomy): Eukaryota > Metazoa > Arthropoda > Arachnida > Araneae > Araneidae > Argiope > Argiope aurantia. The sequence continues at coordinate 160,001 of JAPMOR010090413.1, read as the reverse complement.
CTAATAACTTTTATTTAACAAAGATTATCTAATAGAAAAAACGCAATCAAATTTATTTGCAAAAATTCACAAAAAATCACTAATGTAATTTCAATCAATTGATTCACACAAAAAAACTTTAAATTTAACCTCAATCCTTTAAATGACAGGTGATGAAAAGTTGAAATGAAGTTGTTGTTGTTTTTGAGTGAACATACTAAGTTGGTTCTGTATAATAAATTTATTTAACTCTAGCAATGCTGAAAGACCTGAAACGGTTGCTCAATAAAACTTCGGTGCCAGCCCAATTGCCTGAATATCACTTTTAAAGTCCTCATTCTTTCATCAATTTTAATTATTTGAATACACGTCGCTCGTATTTGGTTCGTTAGGGAAGCTCAGTCAAACGTGTTTGGGGGACAGGGGAGATTTCTAAGAACATTTAACGGGTGTATGAGCATGCATTTGCATTTTAGCTTAGAGGAAATGCCTTTTGTAAAACAATTCCTTTAAGAACATTGATTGTCATCGTGGTAGTTGGAGGGGATGAATTATTTTTCTTGAGTTTGAAAAAGAAACTCAGGTGTTCCAGTATTTTCAAATAACTGAACTAAAATTAATCTTAGGAGCAATCGAGTTAAGTGTTTTTAGAAATTTATTTCAATTATTTGTTTATTTATTAATTCTCAGAAATTAAATTTGATTTATTTATTTTAATTATAGCCCTGAAACCTATCAATAAATTCATACTTATAATGTCAATGTAAAGTATTTAGAAGTATAGATTTCGCATAAAATGCCATGAAAGCACCTGTTGATTTTGAGCAACTTTGCCAAGTAAAGGGCTAAGAATCACGCAAGTTTAGTCGCAGAGGATATCATTTCCGAAATGTTTGTTAGAGGAAGTTCAAATCCATTTCTAATTGACATTTCGTCAGTTTGAACCTAAATCCACGCATTTCCAAGGTCACTATGAATTTTCTATATTGCAAATACAGTATGCGCCTCAACATGGCTGCGTTTGTTGAAAAGGCATAGCTCCAGCTACCCGTGTTCGAAGTTGTGAAGTGGAAGTTATGCAGTTGTTGTTGGAAATAGAAACGGAGGAAAAAGTATTTATAGTTGAGCATTATTTCCGCTCATACGAAAACGGTCGTAAACGTGGACTGAAATCGAAAAAGGTGACTTTATAGTTGTGATATTGATCTAGAAGTATAAAAATCAACATTATCACACAAATACACTTTATATACTCTATATTGCAATCGTAATCTTAAAATGAATACTATTATATATTTAAAATCATACACATAAAAATATAAAACATTTAAACTATTAAAATAATTTTTAGTCAACAATTAGCTTTGCATTTAAGATTTAAAATTATATGAGATTTTACAATAAATATTTGTAGAACACCTAGAGTTTCAATGCCTTTATTAAAATTGATTTTGCAGACGATCATCTGGTTTTTAATAATATAATACAGCTGCTTCAATTAGCTTAGTGAAGCTTTGAAATAAGTGCAGCTGTAAAAGCGTTCAATGAAACAGTTGAAACGTTTGTATGGATGCCAGTTAATTTTGCTTTCATTTGAAAATATGAGTTATTTCGATGCTACCCTATTATAACAAAATGTATTATTATAAGCCTAAAACAATAATATTGTACAACATTTAGAATAATAAAGACACGGCAGAGACCTGGTACCAACAGGACAATCACATAAACGTTTTATAATTAATTATAAATGTTTAAATTGCTTGATTCACCAATGCTTTCATAAGATCACATAACCTATCTTTATTTAAGAAATAAAAATTCGTAGTTTGAACGTAAAATTCGTATTTCTTTTTTAGATTGCAGCAAAGGTGAATGAGCTGAGGTCTGCAATTTTTATTATTTTATACAGACGCTGATTTATTATTTTCTTACTTCATTGACCAGTTTTAGATTAATATTAAATAATTTCTTTCAATATGTAAACCAATTTTTTTCTTTCGGGTTGTATTTTTTTTTCTGTTTCTGAATCACTATGAGTATCTATCCGATTTTCGAGATTAGTTTTGATTGAGAGTTCATGAATATTTACATATAGAGAGGATCATTCTATAAGGAAATAAATATCAATAAGAGAGAGAAAAACAATGGATACTAAATCAGATTTGAGATATTACTATTACAGCCTGTCTACAAAGACACATTTCTGTGAAATGTGCAATGAAGATTTGTAAATTAAAAACTAAAAAATGCGATATAATTAAAATATAATATTTTGCTTTTCAATACGCTAATCGAAATTTGCTTGCAAAAAAATTATTAACCTGACTTTATGTAAATATGCCAATAAATCTCGGAATAAGCAATTTGTGAATTAATTCATAGATAGTTTTTTCCACAAATAAAAAAAATTAAATTTTGATCAATACACAATAATAATTCATATAATAAAGTAGTATAGAAGACTGCAAATTTTAATGTCCCTGAAAATTCATTTTCAAAAATTCAACGTATAAAACAGGACGCCCTTGATCTATCGAAAAAATTTTCTATTATTGAAAAATACAAGAGAAATTAAAATATATAACATTTATCTATTTTAAAATTTAAAACATATAAATTAATTTTTATTAATATAAGTATCAGGAGTTTGTAAAATATAACGATCCAGTTATTTTATCTTTTCACAAAATATATTAATCCGTTTATTAAATTTCAGAATAATAACATTTATAAAATTTATTGTATTAAATTCGTATGAAATTTTAAGCAATATTATTTAAGAGCCTTGTTTTTCTGTTGAAATAATATATTTTCAAAGGATAAACATCATAAATATATATAGTGTATTTTTCAGTCTTAACAATTTGTATCAAATTCAATATCATTTATAAAAATTTAAAGGAAAATATGTCCACTGCAATTGTTGAATCTGCTTTCTTACATTATACTTATACTAAATTAATTTTAGGCAGAATGTTTTTTCCCTTAAAACACCAATTTTTGATTATGGATTTGAAGATTATAGCATCATATCATATTTACAATACTCCATTGAAAAATTTCAAAAAATAAAAATTAAAAATGTTTTATAATAAAAATATTCTTTCCTTTAATATAAATATAATTTTATGTCAGATTTAACGTTTGTGGTGCATAATAAAATGAATTAGGCGAATATCACTTTAAAAACAAAATAAATGTTTTTATTTTAAGCGGAATTGAGGAAATTGATGCTGAAATTATTTAAAAGTCCAATATTGACTTTTAAATAGGTATAGATACGTATTACAGCTACAGCTACTATATGGGTATAAAAAACTTATTGGAATTCTGGTAGATAATCAGCAAGATTTGAATCCGAGTTTCGAATCCTTAGATCTCCACACATTAAATTGAAAAAAAATATATATATTCAGCTTAGAATTCGATAATTCGTGTTTTCGAATATCTCACTGTTTCTTAAAAATAAGAAATAATATAGAGCAAATGTCATTAAAAGTTTCGAAAACCTGTTAATAAGACTATGTAAAATCATTTCTTGAATGTAAACAATCTTAAAGTAATGGTGCAAGCATTTCAGAGTTTTCGCAATTCTTCACATATAACTCAAACAAATAGCAGGATGATTAACATTTTGAAATCAAAAGACATTTCAAATGCGTTATAGAATTTCAAAATGAATTTCCGCGTCCTTTATTAATGTTTATTCTTTGCTAGTGGCGTTTGTTAAAAATGGAAATAAAGTATTAATGGCGCCTTTTAATTTGAGAGCAGATTGTTTACAAAATTAATCAAATAAGCATTCAAAGTCTTTTCGCTCAAAAAGGATATTCTTAATGAAGTGAAAGGAATTTTTCATTTATTCACAAATATTTTAGTAATGAGCTTCTTCGTGAATTCCACATACTTATGTCTTTCAACTAATATTAGTACTGAAAGTAATCTGCATGAAATAGCAATTTCATTTTATCTTTCAAAAATATCTAAGTATTTCTATCAATTATGACAACAAATTTCACAAACTAGTTGTCACAATATTTTATAAAATTGAAATTAAATTGTATTAGTATCAGAAAAAAACTAGTTTATTTCCCAAATTTCCTAATTTCTGTGTCTCCAAATTTTCATTATTTTTAAATTTAGGTTTAAAAGACTCTAACACTAAGAAAATCAAATTTCCCAGCAATATCCCAGCACATTTCCCAGCAATTAAGTAATAACCAACACGATTTTCTAGAAATGTACGAAGTTTGGGTGTAATGATAATTTCAATTGCAATATTTAAGTGCTATATTTCGTTGTTTATCATCATCCTTGGAACATCAAATAAGAAATTCCCTCCTTTTCTTTGTGCCCGTTTTAAACTTAATAACGGAATATCCACAGACATATTACTGTCGGACTCTCCATATCAACACATAATAATCAGTATCAAGTACAGACACATGCGGATTTCTCATATAGAGGCATGGCCTTTCTTTGGCAATGTATAACTCTGCCGTTTCTATGCCAGACAGATAGACGAAAACTGACTACCATACCAAAAGATTCCTTTCCCCCTTTCTGAGATACCATTTTAAAAGGATATCATCCTAGTAACACACAATAACCTTCATCAGGCTACAGACGCACGACGATCTCTGACACAGAGACATGACTTCTCTTTGGCAAAGTATAACGCATCAATTTCTATACCATCCCGTTTGCCGAAAACTATCATTCCAAAAGTTTGTCTTCCCCATTTCTGAGGTACCACTTTTAAAGGATGTCATCTTAGTAATAGGAAAGTCAGTTAACTTCGGCATACATTTAAGAAGTGCACCAGATTTTGTTCCTGTTCCAGAACGTTATGACAAACTGAAAGTTAACTTAAAAGAAAATAACATTGTTTTAAAGAATATCGAAGTTGCCTTAAAGAGAGGGAATCATACATTTTATACAATTTCATGATTTGATACCATATGTGGTTAAGAAAATGTGGATGGCTAAGTTCAAAATTTCTCAATGGTAGCACCATTTCTCTAGGGAGAAAATATTCTAAACATATCCGAAATCTGCCGATGCTATGACCTTTTCTGGCATTATAAATATCAGAAAAAATATTCTGTATTAAATATATATTAATCTTCTTTTACTCTTTCAATACTGGAAGGACAAAACGCCCATTAAACAAAACTACTGTTAATGTCCGATACGCCAATATATAATTGAAAAATTTCCTCCCTCTTCCGTTAAGCCTGATTAATTGAATATTCGAGGGGTTACTCTTTGTTCTAAAGGGATACTTCCCCACATGGGTATGGGAAGCACAGAGTGTGTTCATACTTTCACCGTGTGTTCGAGCATGCATTTTCTTAAAACCTTTATCTAAGAGGTAAGAGGTTAATATTTTTTCATATCAACCCTTTAAGAACAGGGGCTATCATACAGACTTTAGGGGTGTGTGTGGATTTTCTTATCGTTGAAAGAGAAGCCTGGATGTTATAGTATTCTCGGCTACCTGAATTCGAATCATGTTATGAAAGAAAAGATTAATAGTAAAACTCTCTTCTAGTAGTATCTTAAAACCCAACATCACATCACGCCATACCACACCACACTTGCCTCTTTTCTGCTTGATATAGATGTAAGTGGATTTCATTTTGAAAAAAAAAAGAAAATATGTACTGCAATCAATTGAAAAGAAACACAAATTACAAACTACGAATACATATAACATTACAAAAAATGATAAAAACTAGAACAAAAATTATCTTGAGTATAATAAAACTGGATGAATGAAAATGATAATGTACAGTATGAGTGAAAATATAAAGGAATTATAAAAATTAGGCACTTAACCCTTTCTAAGGCCATGGGAAGTATGCTTCCCACCAAATTTATCTATCTTTGGGTGAAGTTACGTAGATTGGCTTAAGTTCTGACAAATTTTTCAATAAGGCAGAAACTTAGATGCTACAGTTCCTTGTCTCGCACAAAATGGCGTGTCTTGATTTGTTACTTAATTATTAATTAACACAATAAATGCATTAATCAAATTAAATGTATCTGATAAGTTAAATGAACCACTTTCCATTAGCCAGTCTCATTCCAAAAAATATTTTACTATACTATGACTAGAAAAAAAAGGACTTTTAAAGGGTTAAGGCGGCTTAAGGATATATTATGAATACAATGCGAGAGGTTTTAATATTGCTCGGATAAATTGATAAGAATAATCTAACTGAAATAACAATTAGGAATTTTATTGCGCTTATGATTCGTGTTTTGGAAGATCAATTTATAAGGAGTTAAAGGATAGGATGTTGCACAGTAGATGATATCGCCGATTTCTCCACTATGTCTTCTGCACAACGGGATTTCTGCATGAGTCCTGAGGGCGGTTGCTATTTTACTGTTTCAACTACTTTATAAACATAATGACCAGTGTTTCCACTGTCTTAAAGGTTTTAACATTACCTTACAAATATTTTCTGGAGACGTTGTTAAAGTTGGCACCTGGTTTTAGAATTTCAACTGAAACACCTTCAATAGTGACTGATTTACGATAATGTCAACCTACTTCCAAAATTTCCGCAGTAAACTGTTTGAAATACACTGCTTCTGTCTGATTCACTTTTATCTTCAACAGCCGAAATAACAATATTTGTCATTTTGAAAATCCTGATTCCCTTTCCCTCTAGACTGCCATTAATGGACTGTGCTTATATATTTCTATGCTGACTCAAAACGTTTCAAATTCTCATGACAGTAACCAGATGGTACTGATTATTTCTTGTAATTTTATTGTTAATTGAACTAAGAATACCGAATTACAGGCGATCACTATTATTCTACACGCTGCAGCTGATTATAAATCTCACTTCAAAGCTCATAATAAATTTGTCATCAATCATCTTGTTGTAATTCTGATCTTAAAAAAAGCATATGGTAAATTAAATATCACCGCTTCGATGTTTTTTTAATACTTTTTTCCAAATATGGGTGATATAACACTCATTCAAGTAAAAATTTGGCAGTCATAGCTGTTATAACGAAATCAAATAATAATAATTGCCTCTTCATGTATGGTTCAAATTTGCGACTGAAAATTTCTCTTATAATACCTATATAGATTAATAAAAAGTTTTCAATAAATTACAAGCAATTTTAGGTTAAAAATATTGCTATTCATAAGACATTTGCATTTTTAAACATTTGTCTTATCTGAAAGCATATAATATTCAGTAAAATTTATATGTGGTAAACCTAAATTTGATTTCCACTATATATGATCTTTACAACTTCAGAATGTATTTTAGCTCTTAGAACTACTTTTTCAAATAGTAGATCCAAGAGATTAAAACAATAATAGACATAAGCGAAACCAAGAATAATTCATATTTATCATCATCAACTCATAATAAATTAAATATATTGAAATAAACTCTTTTGAAAGTAAGTTTACATTCCAAAGCTATCTTGCATACCACACAAATTTTATATCATATTCCTTATACAACAGAACAAAAGCTTTTAATCCATGCAGCAAACCTCCTTTCAGGGAACTGTGTTAAATTTCACCTCCCTGACATTAAATGCTACGACCCAGCTCTCACTTGCCATTTCCGTACTCAGCTGGGCGACAAAAGCAGCTGCGATAATCCAGCAGCAGCTGCATATGATGCGTCTTATCTCCTCGAAGTATCCAACTGCATTTAGAAAAGATAGAGATATCATCTTGTTAACAGCTGAAGGCGGAAAACCCCATAACGGATGTTGACTTTCGCCACGGCTTCTACGAATGGATCACAGAAAAGGGGGCTTATAAATATTAAATTTGGACTCCTGCATAATGGCGATCGTAGAATCTTAGAGAGAGGCAATGCATACCATGGAGATTTTTTATCCTAACCATTAAATAATTATTAAAACTCCTCCATAAATCCTGGAAGTGTTTGTAGTTGCTTGAAGGATAATTCTGCAAAATCAAAACACAGAAAATGGACAATACGACACAGGAATATTGAGAAATGCTAAATTTCAGTATATATAAGACATTTGAATTGAATTATTTGAAAGATTATTTCGAACAATAGAAAAAAGTAATTATTATAGAAGTTCCATGATTCTCCACAACTTTTTTCTATTCCCAAAACAGTTTATGTTTAATTTCTTTTGGCTACAGAGAACAATTCACACCATGATCACATCTGAAAAACAACATGATTCGGTATTTCGTGGAATCAATAATAAATTTATTTCATTCCGTTCTGGAATGAAATTGAAAACGGTTGTAAAGAATCTCTGGGCTTAAAAAGAAATTAAATAGAACATCTATTCGCGTTGCAGCTCTACTTATTAACAAATATTGATTTCTCTTAAAGTGCAGAATAATGCAGAGTAGCTCAGTAACTTGGTAACTTAATTAATGTCACTCCTCAAGGCAGAAAAGTCTTTGTTCGTAGCATCATCTAAACAATATCAAAACACTAGTTACAGAAACTCCATGCGTTATATGATCGAAAATTCATAATAGTATAATTCTAAATAAGAACTAAACTCATAATGTTGTATATGATTCCAACTATTCATTCTTTCTGATATCATAATTTTTGTTTTTTATAATACTAACGCAAGAATTATTTGAATAATATTATATCGAACGACACTATGATCAAATTCTTTTTATATATTTTGGCATGACCGAAAGATAATACGACCAACATATTGTCTTTTTGTATATTTTTTTCTATAAATCTATCAATCTTCTATCTATCTTTTCTATAGATGTTCTATAATTCTATCTGTTTTTCTTGTATCTGTTGTCTTAATGCCATGTCATTATGATCCATAAAACGTACTAAATGACCATCTGAGACGGACAAGTTTACTTTCTACAACACTATTATACATTCTACTAAATATTTGAATCAGATTCTTTTAGTATGTCTTGTTATTTTGTACTTAAAAGCGATTAAATAAAATGCAAAATACTCTATATAAATGGAATTCCATAAGTAATCTTGATGTTAAATCTATTCACCTGAGTTCGAATTGTTACAAATCTCGAAACAAACCAAAAATGCATATTTGCTTCTTCTCGACATGCTAATGTAGAGGATTGCTATGCGCGAGGATAGAATCTGAGACCTTGTGGTTCGCAGCTGAGTACAAGACTACAAAACAAAAGCAATTGCCCATGTTTTGTAGCTGTTATCCGGCTTATAAACTTTTCACCACAGTACTCTCCCTCCAGTGAGTCGGAGGTGAGACGAACGATATGGCTGTTGAGTGGTGATGTTTTAGCTATATATTCTAATGCCATCCGCATTAGAATCAATTTTGATACCCATTTGAGCAGCTCCAAGCGTTATGGCGAGCGTGTGTGGGTGAGTGGTTGCTATTGCACCAACTGAGTCTGACGGCTTTGTGTTGCTGCTTCAAGTGAGTCTGACGACTTTGTGTTGCTGCTTCAAGTGAGTCTGACGACTTTGTGTTGCTGCATCAAGTGAATCTGACAACTTTGGGTTGCTGTGGGTAGATGGCGCAACAGCAGCTGTACGAAAGTTGAAAGTTCATCATCCAAGATCACCATTGTAGCGGATTAGTATGGACGAGTATAGAACTTGTGACCTTGTGGTTCGCAGTCGAGTAACAAGACCACAAGACAAAAGTAATTACTCGTGTTTCGTCGCTGTTTTCTGGCTTAAAAGGTTCACCACACTAGAAGGCTAAACTGAAATCTTGCAATACTGTCTAACATTGATATCTCGTAATACTGTCTAATATTATATTTGCTATACAAATACAAATCACGCTGCTTGAACATAAAACATGTGATAGATTATACTCGATATGAGCACAAATATAAAACTTCTAGTCTAAACAGACACCAAAAAGCGACACGTTATAATACATTAATGAAAATACAAAACACGCTGCATGCGAATGTTCGGCATTTCCATAAAGTGACGTCACCTTCGAATTTATATTTGTTTCTTCCTTTTAACTAACTAAGATCTTCAGATAAAGCTACTACTTTATTGTTTGTTTTCTTCAAATTGCTTGATCAAAATCGCGAGAATATCGTTTGGTGTTTTTGAAATTTTTTATGTTTTAACTATTGCAATCTTGTAATATTTAACTTATGTTGATTCTTTTTAAACATTTTTATATACTTTATAATCGTTTCTTACTAATTGTAAGGGTTTCTAAAGGAATTTGTAAGTATGCTGTAAATATTAGAATGTAATTTTAAAATCAAGCTTCATTATTTTTATTGAAATTTACCTAAAATACAATAGCTTCCAAAATATTCTAATAAAGCGAATTCTGATCGAATTACTTGCTATTACTTATTTGTTACTTTCAGTTGCTGAAACATAAAAATCGATATCGAGAAACTGGTAAGGATAAAATATATTTTATTGATTTTTCAAGCAGTTTCTCCTGTAATTTCTAGACTGGCTAATCAGCGTAACCAAATTAAAATAAGCTATTTATAAATTTTGATCAAACACCAATTTTCATTAGACCATGCTTGGAGGACATTTATGAATTACCAACTCAAATGTGTTGTTAATAATTAATTGAGTTTTGTAGAATATTTGTGGGTAACATTTATCATCTTTTATGAATGCTATTATTCTTTTGTCAATTATTAAATTAGTGATTAAGAATTTTGTTTGCGCAGGATATCCGAATGAATTCGGAGATCCTTTTCTGAAAAAATACGATATTTGAAGTATTTTGTTTTCGAATATGTTGTTAGTAAAAGATAATATGTCAATGAAAAATTGCAGTTTAAAAATATTTAAGTACTTAAAAAACCATATTTTGCACTTAATTCAATTTTTTAAAAAAATATTCTTGATCAAAACGCATATGCTTATACATTTATTGATGTATTTACTGGCTAGCGAGTAAGGCCAAAATTTTAGCGACAACTCAATACTTTTGCAAATTACAAGAATTTCAGTGAAAAATCATACACTATTTTAGAATTTTATCTTTTTCTAAATATTAAAAACTGTCAAACTTTACATTACACCATTATTGCATTTATACTTTGGTTTAATCCCTAAACATTATTTTAAACAAAATGTATGCCAAAATTTGAATCAGACATTTTCAACAATTAAAAACCATAATTCGAGGAAATGAATTTGAAGCCCATAATTTTAATTTTTATTGAGATGAAAAAAAGAGTTTTCATTAAAATATCGTAGATTTATAATCACTTTTTATAATGCTGAATTTCTTAGTTTTTGTCCTTTACTACTTTCTTTATTTCGATGAGTATTTTTTTGTGATATCTAAGCGGTAAAAACCAGAATTTTTCAATACTTCTTCTGTTCTTTGATAAATGTTACCTTGATATGATTTTATAAATTGATATTCATCTTAAGAATTATTAAAATTGTTGTCCATTCTTTTTTGTTAGAAAGATATAGCATTAGTAGGAAATCCTAAAATTCCCATGAATCAGAATTGTTTAAATTTGCATTAAAGCTATCAGGGACAAAAAAAAAACAATTCAGAAAACCTTTTAAAATATTATGCAATATATTGTAAATTAAAATCAAAGGAAAGAAAAGCAACAGTTTTTAAATAACCTAGATAAAAACAATGAAAATGATTATTCATATAATTATCTACACTTACCATTTTTAGTTTTTAAAATGCCTTTAGTTTTTATTATTTACTTAACGTTGAAATAAAGTAAGAGTGATTTGGAAATGTGTAGATAGATGCATTCGTTCAAATAAAATATTTATAAAATTGTGCCCTTCCAACAAAATTTATTTATCAGTGTATACAGATAATTTAAAATAATTTTTTTTTCAATTTTTCTGCTAATTGAAGCAGGAAGTTAATACGAAATGAAAATAAAAGTTGTTTTTTTTATTTTACAGAAGATAAATCAAATTAATTTTATTATCAAATCTAAAAGTCCATGTTCTTTGGTTTTAGAATTTTGAAAAAAGTTTATAATTAGTTCGTCTTTCGATTCTCAAGCAAGCTAATGACAAATTAGGAATTGAAAAAGATTTGCAATTAAATCTAATATAAATAATGGAATCTCATGTTCTTATGATGAAAAATTTATTATTTTATCCAAATATATTCTCAAATTTATTAAAATCTACTTATTAACAAAATGTATAATTATTGTTTTTTTTCAGAAAAATCGAAAATATTTATTATATTATCTTCATTTAAAAGTGAAACTGATTTAATTACTTTTTATTTACATTCGAAAAGAATAAAATTTATAGTTAAATTCCATTTCTGTCAAATTTTTTATGAAAATTCTTCATTCATATAATAGCTAGAACGGATCTAAGATGTTTTTTAAAATGTTCTCAAATATTATTTGATAAATTATTTTTCTAATCTCATCTGTGACTTAAATATAAAATTTAAAGCAAATTCAAATTTGTACTTCAAGCTTTAAAAAATTATGTATTCGGATTTTTGCAAGTAGATTGTTATTTGCAGAAGTTATGACGTAACATGAAATTGTAACTACTTTTTTCATTGAACAAAATTTATCGTATAACTCTTGGATAATGCATAAAATATCGTACTTTCGCCCACTAGGAATGAAAAAATATGAATTAAATATTTTGAAAAATTAATTTTATAACCAAAATATCATAGCATGTTTATAATACTGTGCAAAATCCTAATATCACACATTGCGGGATATATTATTATTCAGTATTCATAAATATCATGAAGTATTGAGAACATTATTTAATGTCTTGTAGTGCTGTACAATACAAATGTGTTATAGAGGTGTAATCCGGATTCTCTTTTCGTGCAACTTGTAAACTTGTTGGAATAGCGAGAAATTGCAAGCTCATAAACCATAATATAAAAAATAGTAAGCTAATGAAAATAAAAATATAGCATAACAAAACTTATTATTTTATCATTCTTTTTAACAAAACGAATTCATCCTACTTTAGAAATCAATCGACATAGACATAATTTTTAAAATATCATCTGTTTAGGATTGGAATATGTCTTTTTACAATAATGTCTAAGGAGACGATACGCAGAATTTTCATTTGTTTGTTTTCAATTTCTTAATATGTGCCATCCATAATACCAAACATCAATAGAAACATTAATACATAATGGGGCTTGAGAAGGATTTCGCTTCCTGCATCTTTATTATAAACAAAAACAAAGCTCGAAATCTTTATTGATGTCATAATAAAAGATTAAAAAAATACCTTTCTTGTAATGACGTGCAAAATAGGAAAATATCCATGAGTATACACTGGAAAATATCTGTTTATTAAATACTAGCCGCCTTCGGAGATCAGAAGATCCGCCAATTCCAATGTTCATTGAAATTTTCCATTCAATATTTTATGTAACCTGCCTTTAATAAACAGATCCTCACAGTATTTTTAAGTTTCAAATTCTGTTATTCCTATAATTCACTCATACTATTATAAATGCCTTAAGCTATAAAGTATTATTTATCTTACTAATTTTCTGTCAGTCCCCGTAAAGTTTCAACTTTAAATTAAAAATAAAATGATTAAACTGCAATTAACACAAAAAACATTTTTTTTATTGAAATCAAGAATTTTTTTTAAAAAAATATGAGTGCTGAAACCAGAATGGTTTAGCATTTAAGTGCATGTGCGATTCAGAATAATTTGCATAGTTTATGTAATATCTCAAGAATTATTCAATAAAAGATTCTCAGATTTATTATAAAATTCAATATTTAGTTTTTCTTTCAAAAGGATAAATGACGTAAATGACAATATTCTATTTTGTTTTTGGCATATAAATATAATTCAAAAATTATTAAGTCTACATTTTATACCATCCTTTGATCCTAAGGAATCATTCTACGAAATATTCCTGACACTTCAACTTTTAAATAAGTAAATGAACGTTTCTTTCTTCTGCTATCAAATCCGATCGATTTATGCTGTTTTGGATGTTACAATTTTAGGACAAACAACATTTTCATATTCTTAGGCCCCTCAGTCTTGAGAAATTTTAGGCGTTGATCGGCGTATCTCCTTTGAAACGGTCGATGAAGTTTCAAAATGTGTCCATTTTTATAGAATAGTGATACTCAAATTTTCAAAAATCGGTCAGTTTTAGTGACTGAATTAGTTTGTTGGAGTGCATATCCTTTTATTTAAAATATTAGAGTCTCAAGAATGTTTTGTTAAATATAAATCACAGAAGCTAAGCATTCATAATTTATTAGAGCATTTATTGACTCAAGTTACATATACTATAATATTTACTTCATTTAGATCATTTTAACGTATCCATTACAAATTAGCTGTTGGTCTGTGAATTGAAAGGATATATTAAACCCTGTTTGCCTAAAATAAAGCTGATTTATTGAATTAATAATGTAGATATTGTAAAAGATCATAGAAAAACTATGTACGGTACTCATTTTTTTTAGAAAATGTCATTATTCATTTCATTTCGTACAGACACATGCTCAGAATTACACTTTTATATATTTAATTTGGAATGATAACAAACTTATTTTTTAATTTGAGCTTTTGTCAATGTTATGGCAACACGATGATCAAAGTTTATTTTTTCCCATGCACGCGCTCATGGGGATTAAATTTTATTTTTATTTTCTGAGAGATAAATTGTTGAAAAATATGATTAAATTATATTTTTAAACATTCATTAAAATTAGAAGCTTAATTTATAAGTTAAATATTAGTATCAGTGTCAAGATTATTTTTTGAACTTTAATTTGATTTAAAAATCATTTCGCAAATCTTGCCAAATCTTGCAAGTCAAAGAGTCTGGCCTGTAGAGCGCCAACACATACATTGAGCTGTACAACACATTGAGCTTCATTATAAGTATACATTGTCATCGATATTGTTTATAATAAGAATATAATTTTCATAATTTTATTTATCATTTTCATATTTTTCAATTTTTTATGGTTATTTGTATTTTAGAACTTCTTAAAAATATTATATTCGATACCGTAGCAAAATTACAGTCATTATTAATTCTATCAATACTGAAAGGACTCAAGGGCCGTTAACAGCCAATGAGTTTAAAATAATAGTATGTGTTAATTATACTTCTAGACACAACGTTTGGGGCAATGCTATTGAATAATTTTCTGATTTGTCTACTTTTCAGAGTCGCGTAAATTTTTCATCTCTTAGCTAGCAAGGGGAGGGCACGAGGTTGAAAATTCAATTCGGGATGAGATTTAGTATAAAGGTAGCTAGCATACATTGAGCATGTTTTCATTCACGGAAATATTAAAGCGCAATAGCCAGTGAATTTCGAGAAATTTCCCTCAAACTTTCTGCATAACTGATATACTAATTATAAGCCATCATCGCTGAGACCCGAATAGAATAGTGGTTAAAACGCTGGCGTAGTAAACTATAGACCCGCGTTCGATCCTGCGCTGGCATTTTTTGCTTTTATTAAATTTTTTTTTCTAATTTATTTCAAATTAGTTTAACAATTTACAAAGAATTTTATTTAATCTGTTTTCCTTTTTTATGCAAAAATAAATATTTATTCTCCAAATTCTTGAATTATAATTTAATTTTTAGAAGAAAATAATTATATGAATGAATGCATATTTTTAAATATTCAAAACTACTTAAATTAAATTAACATTTTAAAGATAATTTCAATTATTGTGATATTAATTTTTATATGGAAAAATAAATGTATTTTCTTTTAATACCTGAAATATAATATTTTAAAATAAAATTAATATAAGAATTAATTTAAAAATATCTAAATAAAATTACAGACAGTTTTAATTAATATGTAACTCTTTAAACTAACAAGAATGAATGTTTTAAAAATAAATCTCCCACAAAAATAAATATTCATTCACATAATACTTTAATTATAATCTTATTTTTAAGCAAAGGAAAATAAATTTCATTTATAACTCAAATGAGGATAAATGTCAATTAAACTACTGAAACTACTGAACTACATAAAAATATTTCATTTATTTTTTATTACGTACAGTAGACAGAATAGTAATTTTAAAAATATTTCAAGCAATATAGATATATTTTTACATCTCGCAAAGTTCATATATAATGATTATCCACAAGAGAAGTCTTAAAAAAATGGATACAAAAATTCATTTACCATCAAAAAATATTTGTTTTTTTTTTCAGAAAATCAGGCAGCGCACAAAGCACATCGTATGTTATTAAAAATTGTGAACCATCTGCCTGTGCATTCCATAACTTAACACCTGATTTCTACTTTTACCTTCCGGATGTGAAGGAACATTTTGAAATTTGCTTATATAATTGTATTCATTTCAGCTGCTCTTTCTAATTCCCGATAGAAATATAGCTTCGATGAGTTATTATAAATAATTTATTTTTATTAAAATCCAAAAATTTAAAACATTTAATAATTCTAAGATAAGAATTGTTATTTTGAAATATTTTTATATTTATAGTTATTTCAACACTTCAAAATTAAATTATAGTTATGTATTAAGAGAAAATACATATAATGTTTTCATATAAAAATGAGTATTATATTAATTGATACCATTTTTAAATTGTTAAATTAATTTAAGTAATTCTTAATATTTAAAAAAAATGCATTCGTACTTATAATTATTTTTCTTCTAAAAATTAAATTATAATGAAATAATTAGGAGAATAAATATTCGTTTTTGTATAAAAAAAAGGAAAACAGATTAATTAAAACTGTTTGTAAATTGTTAAATTAATTTAAAATAAATTAGAATTTTTTTTATAAAAAGTAAAAAAAAAAAAATGCTAGCTTAGGATTGAACATTGGGGATCAGTATTATAGGGAAGCTTTATAAGCCAGATAACAGTCTCTGGACAGGAGTAACCGCCTTTGTCTAATGGCCATGTTATTCGACAACGACCCATAAGTTACGATTTCGGTATTGCTACAAAACGTTAATTTCGCGATACATTGATTTTTAATATCGAAACACATATTACGGATGCATAGGTATACTTATATTTGATGCTCATTTATGCGACACAAATTTTTTTTATTATGCATCCGCGTGTTGTTCTGTTTCTAGCCTCCAAGCGGATCGCTCTGATTAATATTGAATCTGCTCTGACTTGCCTCCTTCCTTGTGTCTCTGACAATGTAAAGTTCAGAAATATTGGAAAGCTAGAGCTCTAATGGCATCATAACCACTCTTCTGGGCATCTGTGATAAATAAATAAATAAATTATATATTTCCAATAGTCAGAAAATGTATTGGAAATATATGTATATTTTACATTAAAGTCGAGATTCAATCATTTGCTCACTTTCAACTATGTAAATTCGTAAAAATTTGTATTTTTACCTCATTTTACGCTTTGACATACTTTGCTTTTAAGATTTTGTACTCCGACAAACAACTTTGCTATGCTTCTGGGAAACGGACCGATTGCTCTGACTCTAAAAGCACTTCTATGAAATTCAAAGATAAAAGAAGATACAGTTGTTTTGTTGCCGAGAAACATACTTCAGAGAAAAGGATTCATAGATTTTTGTTTCAGAAAATAACCATTTCTGTCGCTTAACGACATAAGATATTTTGCTGTGTCTGTTCTTTGTTGATTTCACTTGAGTAAAATAAATTATCTTTCTAAAGCAAACATTTCACTTAGCTTCTGTTGAAAGAATAGGAACTCAAATCTTTTATCATGCTACTATTTTGCTATTTAGAGAAGAGAGTTTTTGGCATCTGAGAAAAAAAAATAGCGACATTTAACGTATGTTGCAGTATTTTAATTGTTATTGTACCTGTAGAATTAATTAATGCAATGTCTTTTCGAATATCTATTTATTACGAAATTAGCCACTCCTTAATAAATAATTAGTCGCCAATAGTTATGTGCTGATATATCGGGAATTATATTTCCATTATGTATGTTAATATTTGTAGTCATTATTTAGCTAGTATCACGCAGATATTGCGTTGTCAGATAATAGTATCACTCATATGCTTGAAAACACTAACATTACGTTTCAGTTTAAACATGAATTGTTACAGTACTAACACTAATAATCACTAAAACACCTTTCCTAACACTCAAACACGTTCAAGGATTCCAATAAACTTCAATACAGATTAGCCATCTTTGGCCACCAACTGGTTTGCCTAGAATATTGTTTGCTTTTGATTTGATTTGGTATCTCGATTAAATAACTTGATATTGATAGCTTCCTCAACAAAGGAATTTTAAATAACTGTGACATATACTTTTAGCCACGGTTTAGAGTGACTTTTCAGTTATCACATGAGATCACTTGAAAAACACAACTGTGAATGTGACATTTAACTGCATGGTATTTCGCGTGAATTTCCAATTTCATGGTATTAGAAAACTTAACATACAAACACACAACATATTACTAAATAATTAACAGTAAAACAGCGTTCATCTGCATGAGTTCGCAATTCATTCAAAATTCCAAATATAAAAGGAATTATTCATATCAACCTATTGTGTTTATATAGACTTTCCGACAATACATGACATGGAATTCTCTTGATGATTCTTTATATCTAGGTTCGTAATAAAGATAGGACCATACAAATTGAATTTTTTAGAACTTCTTTTTTGCCACTAAAGCTTCAAATGTATCCCCAAGATTGAAGGGGGCATTAAATCTTCCATCAAAAAGTATTTAATGTCCTTAAATGCTTTTTCTAATAAGAAAATTAGCACAGCAACGAAAGAGTATTACAGTCCTAAAACTATGTTTCTATAAAAAATTCAGCTATAGTTATTGCGCATTATAGATATATCAAAAGGAATTTCAGCATCGAATCCAAAACTTTAGATATAATTTGAACTGTTTTGTTATAAAGTATTATATAATCATTTGATTTTTTCTAAAATATTCAATATGCATTTGTACAATTATTCCTTTGTACCAAGATATAACGAAATGCAAGACACTTCTATTGAATTTGGAATAAAAATACAAAAACAAGTCTTAAAAGTTAAATATATTGGAACTGATATTTTATTTTTTGCTAATTAAAGTTAATACTTGGAGAACGTTTCAACAGTTTTAATATCAATATAATAAGAAATAATTTATTTGATTATATGGATAGTTTAAATGAAATTCAAAATCACCCTTATTACCCGCGAAAACTAACACCTTAATCACTTGTAAAAAATATGAAAAAGTTCCCAACTACCAGAAAATTTGTTTTGAAATTTGGTCAATTATGAGCCAGCTAAAAAAACGCTTACATGTTTTATAACATGAGAATTTAAACTTAATTAAATACAGAAACCCCCCTCCCCATATACAAACAAAACGCAACTTGTAAAGCATATGCATTTATAATTAGTAGAGATAAACGTCAAATATCGATACATTTTTACGTAGGCAACTCCATTTAATTCTTTCGAAATAGATGTGTCATATATGCATCACCAATGGACGTCTCCCACAGCCGGGCGTACCACCCCTGCATTTCTGGAAATCGAACTCATGGGACCTTGATGCATTTAAAATTGGAACAATTTTCAATCGCCACTAGATGGCTCCATATGTCCATTACATTTGAAATAAATATAATTTTGGTATCCTGACGTTCAGTTTTCTCATATTCAACCTCGCTTTGGTATTTTATTCATCAGAAGTTGCAGGTGGAAGGAGGGGGGGGGGGGGGGTAAAAAAAAAAAAAAGCCCGGGGGTGTGTAGCTTTCCATTTTATCAAAAATAGCGGGGTTTTTTTTTTTTTTTTGCTATTATTGTGTAACTGTAATTTTTTGGGGTTTTCCCGACAGTTCTGTTACATTTTGCGTAGCTTTACGATACATTTCGCGCACTTTTCTTTTCATTACTGAAAACCTAAATTTCAGTTTATTACGACAAGAAAAAGCTATTTGTCTGAGAAAGAATGTGCTCTTATTATGAATGAACTAATAATCTAAAAAGGTAGAAAAAATGACGACGTTATGACTATTTTTTGTGATTTTTTTTCAAAGTTAAGCTTAGCGACGCTAACCCCCCGTCCTATGGGATGATTTCTTTCATGTACGCTCCGTCCTGTGGATAGGGACCTCCCGTTCCGAAAGTGTTAATGGGAACCTAGAATGATGAAATAATCAATTGAAACTAACAATAATTTCTACAGTGTTTGAAAATAAATCCAATAAAAGTTCTACATCCGAAAAGCGGATAAAACTGCTGGTGACAATCCAATAAAAATTCGGTTCCAGTTGTGAAATGGAATGTAAAATGGTTGTAGAAAAGCATTTATAAAATCATTAAGGGATAAAACAGGGCATTGCACAGAAAGAAAGTTTCCAGAAAATCAAAACATAGAATGGTCATACATCAAACGGAAGATCATCAATCTCAGAAGTGAAATAGATCATGATCTTTGGAATTTTATCCTTGTCGTTTGCCTCTTTGCTGACCCCAACTAATCATTTTCTGAGGAGTGGATTTGCTAAAAGTACTCTTTCTAGGAGGATTTGTTCGTAATAATTTTATAGGATTTTCTGATTATTTTTGTAGTATTTACCAAAGCGCTGGAGAATGCGCCATACTAAACGCTTTATTATGTAGGAAATGTATGTCATTTCACAGCAAATTAATGGATATGAAGAAATTATTTCATTTTTAGTTACGAAATTATATGAATTGTAATAAAATTCGGCATGTTTCACAAACTGGCGTAACTTGACACATCTTCATATTTTTACAAAGGTTAGGTGATATGGTATACACCTGACACATTTTAGTAGCTATGGCTGTATCAGTATCTGTTTCTGGATTCGATTAATACCAACTGGTAATGTCTTTGACTTCATTCATTATTTTTCGGGTGATACTATATTAATCTGACAGAAGGTATTAGATCGAAATTGCATATTTTGGCGTTCTGTCTCGGCAAAGTTAGAATATACGTGATGTTTTTTAACTGTTTTTGTTTCCACTCTATATATTATAGGTCTTTAGTGTCTATGATACCACAGAAGAATCCTGCTTTCTTCCATATTGATTATATTTGTAAAAACTTTGCTGTTTTTTTCTCGTCCACTCATCAAACACTGTAAAGACCAAATCAACCATCGTCATAAGTACCACATCCGAAGAAGCTAAATTCCAATTTGGTACCATTTCGTAACAGCTACTAGTCCGAGAAGAACCGATATTTACCGAATACACAGGTTTTTTGATGAGGAAAGAATATTCTCGGTTATATCAGATACAAAGGTTTAAGACGAAATTATAAGTATCGGTAACAATTTGAACATGATACTACAAAGCCGGTTATCAACGTAATCCTAATTTTTATTCTCATTAAATACAGAAGAAATACTAGATTCTTTATCCAGGATCGTATATCCTAATCTATACAATTTTTTTGTAATTATTATCCTATCAACATATGTTTGTTCATGAATTGCAATCTTTGTTATCTAATAAAAACCACTTACCTAAAATGAAAATGAAAAAAAAGAAAGAAAGAAAGATAAATACGAAATAATGATTTTCTGCAATCAATATCACTTTTGATCAAGATTTATAATATAGGGTTGGACAAATAACATTAAAAAATTTGGAATATTATAAAATTGTAACCAGTTTTCAACTGTTTTCTTATTCCTGTCTACATGTCTAAATATTCAAAGTTTATAAATTTCTCGACAAATTCAAAAACTAAAACTGGTTTGATACTATTCAAAATTAATTGAAATCAAAATGTACTAAATGGTAAAATTGTATAATGAATTGTATATAAATCGAAGTGTAAGAATATTGTTTAGTTTAAATTAGATAATTTCTATATGAATGCATAAATGGGAGGTACATAATGGGCAATGGAAATCCTAAATGGGTGGTTCTGTATATAGCGTACAGATTCAATTTGTTCGAAAAACTGCAATAATAAATCGTAATAAACAATCAGAGGCTTTAAATGGGAAATTGTTGATTATACATATGATTTACATTTACATGTAGTAACTGTCTGGCATGCCAAATAACAAGAAACAATTTGAGACATGCTATAATTTAAATTACAGTATTCATCCCCATATTGATAGCTTAGTATTAGGATATCACCGGTCTTGATAGTATTAATTTACGCTCTGACAGGTAAATTTGAATCCATTATTTACATCGATTTGCATAACTAGTGATTCTATATGTTATAGAATCTCTAATTTCATAAGTGTGCATTTGATAGAACACAATTCCTAATATTACGGTGAATCTAAGAGCTTCTGCGCTGTGGTTACTGCAACAGCAGCGTATATTTCGGATACCTTACAGATGGATTCAGTATTACAACTCTATATGTATCAAATACTAGTTTGTAGTTACTTTTTAAATATGTACTTACTTGGATCTCACATGTTTACAATCATTTCAAAATAAAATAATTCTAATTTTTGATAAACATATTTTCAGTTTTTTTAAAATAATAATTGCTCTACTAATACTGAAAAGCCCCATACGTCCCTTCAAAGAGAACTGTGGTGGACACCTGAGACGTCTGGATATTCATTAAGTAATGTCATGTCACTTTTGCTATATTTGACTAAATACACTGGTGGGGGCTTTGTTCGTAAGAGATGCTTGCATAGATGGGTTTAGAGAAAGGGACGTTTTTGGAGAGTTCTCAAAGGATGTAAGAGCATAAATCTTCTTAAAAGCTCTCAGTGGAATCCTCTTTTGTATAGAAGCCTTTTAAGAACACGAACTATAATTATGGTTGTTAAAGGATAACCGCAAAGACAGGATAAGGAGTGAAGGAATATGGAATTTTTTTCTTATCTTTAAAAGAGAAATTCGGGTGTTCCAGTATCTGAAGTGCCTGAATTCGAATGATTTTAGGAATTAGGTTGTTTAAGAAATTCTTCTGCATTCTAATAGAGTAAATATATCGATTCCAATATATTGGTACAGATTTCAAGGAGAGATAGAAATCATCTAATAGTACAAATCTTTAAATAACGTTTGGCAAGTATCGGCTAATAATTTAAACGGCGAAATGTTAGAGAATGAATCTATCTTGTAAGTGCCCTTTAACGTGCCCTTCAAGTGCCCTTCACTTCAATTCAGGTTTTCATTGTTGGTTTTTATTTTGAGGAATCTTCTGAAGGATATTATTATATGGTAGCTGGTAGGATCATTTCGAAATACCTACAGATGCCATAGAAGAAATGACTGATGATTTCACCAATAATTACTATTATGTAAATCTGTGGTGTTTAGTTTATGCCATTTAGTTGCCCACATTTTCAAGTATTATTGTAATGTGTTTTATAAATTTATACCTTTTATTCTTTACTATTCTTCCGAACCTTCTTTATTTTAATGTTTCAGAGAGTAGCAATTTATGATTCTTTTATTTAAATGCTTAAGATCAGCGTCCATTTTGATATCAAATAAGTTTTGATTGCAAAGATGTGTTCTATTTCAGTCTGTACCAAGATTTTTAAATCTCTTGCATGCTACATTAAAATGAAAGTAAATAGCATAGATTTAATTGAATAAATACATCATAATTAGTGATCTGGATTTTAAACTATCCAAGTTTAATCTCATGGTCAACCTTTAGCAATTAAGGAGAACCGATCACTTATTATTCTGTCCTTTTATTTTTATTAGCAATAGAAATATGTTCCAACACAAACATTCTTCTGACTAATTCTCTGAAACAGAGTCTCTGTCTACAGAGTCTTAATTATATTTTTCCCATTTCCAATATAGATATTCTGCTTTAATTTTTCCATAAAATCATTGTTATAGAATAAGATAGGAATCTTTATAAAATATATTCTTCAAAGTCATTTCTTTAATACGTTCGTGTTGAAATGTTTAGTGAATCTAATTAAGAAATGTTTACCAAATTTTAATTATCGTTTTTATTTTATTTTATTAACATTTTTTTTTCAAAATACATTCATCTAATTCTTGTTATTTCACATACGTCCGTCTTCGCATCAATTTGAAGAGGTCATATATTTGAGTTCAATTATCACTATTTATTGATCATTCTGATTATTGACAATAACTATCTATACTTTCTCGTATACGTAGTATGGTGAAAGTACAATAATCGTCAAAAAATTCGAACTCGAAATTTTTGAAGAATCTCCACATTTTAGACCTCCTTATTTCGAAAAACACATTTTTTTAAAAATGTCCTACCATCTGTGACAAACATAACACAGAAACGTTTAGATATAGATGGATTGAATTTGATGCATTCTTTTTACACTAAAATTGTAAATTTATATCCAATTTTAAGTAAAGTCTATTCAGAGGAAGTCTGTCTATCTGACTATTCGAATATAACTTAACCCTATAATTATTAAACGAAGACAACTATACAGATAGAGTTCATTACAGGGACTTATTATTTATAGTGTATACACACAAATTCAATTTTTGAATATTATTAACACATGCCAAGGATTAATTACCAAATGACTCTCCAGAGATGACACGATTTAAAAAATGCTAAATTCAAGCCAAAAATTATATCTTAACTATTGCACGCCAATACTACGTCAGGCATTCACTGGCATTGCATGGCACTTTATTAGAGAGTATGCGAGAAAGTTTTGGGGAGACTTCTCCATATGACTATGATCCAATCTTTGTGTGCTTCTAAGAAATGTTTACTTAAATTTTGATGACTGCTTCTATTTCTTGTTTAGTCTCCAGTTCTTGAAATAATATCCATTTCATTTTTGATATATCACGTGCATCCATATGCAGATACATCTGATAAAATGATTCATATGACTACAGCTATCACTATTGAAAGACAGTAATGTGGATTGACAATAACTTAATCATGCATTATCATTTGTATTTAATGCATGCATTTCTTCAGATAAACTAATTAAGTTACAAATATAATTAGTCATGTCTGTATATAAGAAACTTTCAGGAATATGTTTTGATAAAAGATGAGGAAAAGTGAACACGACCCTCTTCTTATATATAAAAAAGTGAGAACATGAAATTAAGAGAGAATAACAGTTTTCTTCTCTAAGATATTTCGTTTTTGGTATCAGAAATAACTTTCACTTTACAGATGCGTGGTATTTTTAAATGTCGAGGAATTGCTAATGATTTTTTACCTTAAATGCGATCATTGTGCTAACTTTTATCTTTTAATGCTATTATATAATTTTCGATGCATCATTACTTTTAATATATTTCAGATGCAGTAGTGCGAAGAGTGTATAGTCATATATTATAAAGGTGATAATTAGTTGAGTCGCTTTATCCTACGAGAAACACATGTAGGGAAACACAGCTGCCAAAACCTACACAATAATAATAATAATAGGAATCAATAACACAACGCCGAAAAGCAAATCATTATTAACCAACCTTATATTATTTCCAAACTGGGAATTTCAGGAAGATTCAGTCTATTTCGAATTCTCATAGAGATATTACCAAAATTCTTGCATTTTCTAGAACCTTAATTTTTGTTACTGGCTTAACTCCAACGGCCATTAAAAATATTAGTAAATTTCTCTTCCTCGTTATGACACTCACCGCACAGAGAAGCAATGTTATAGATTCATAATAATTATTACTTAAATGCTCTTTACCTTGAATTTAAAGAAAACTCGGCGAAAATGAATATATTTATTGTTATTTGGTAAGGAAAAAAAAAAGAGACGAAAGGGATTGCAGATCGAAATGCATTATGGTAGACATAATTTTAAAATGAGACTTTCCACGCGTTTTGAGCTAAAAGATTTGAATGCATCACGTATTTCATATTAATCCCTTAATCTGAAATTTAATGTACAGTATTTTATGATATTATTTTATTTTGCCAATATGAATTGACAAGCAAAACTTTAACTCCATTAGATATGGGGCGAATCTTAATTTTCTTGCTATATTTGGGTCAATGCAAAATATTTTACATTACATAATATTAATTATAAAATATGTATAAAAATCTTTTTTAATTAGCAAAAAATTGAATTTTACACAAAGAAAAAAAAAGATTCCCGAAATTTATTTATAAATAAATTTTGAATACAAACTGCCCCAATTCTCATGGAAATTGAAATACAGAATTAGTAAATACTGAAATACAATGAGATTTTTTAAATTCAACAGATAATATTACTTTGAAATATTCTTCTTTGTGTGCTTTTCAAATAATTAGGGAAAGGAAACTGAATTAATATAATAGACATGTCCTCTATTTTACCACTCTTTGTTTAATTCATAAATTCTGCATGCACAAAATTAACGTGATAAAATATGCATTTAGTGTGAGCACATTATTTATGCTTCTGAAAATGTATACAAATTTGTGTCGTTCCTTGGCGACATCATTAGCAAAATGTCCTTTCAGGTCTCTAAGGTTCTATTAATATTATATATGTTTAATTTAAAGGAAATAAACCTCATATTAACAAAATGTAATAGCCTTATTAATTCATATTTTGAAAATATCTCACTTTCGTTAATGTGGTTCTAGAATTCTAGAATTAAAAGGAAAATAAATAAAGGATTTTCGGAAATATTTCAGCAGTAATTCCTTTATTTAAAATGCAGAACTATTTTTTGTTTAAAAGCAAATAATAATAAGTTGATTAGCTTATATTCATCTGCTTTTACTTCGGGGCCGCGGTGGCCTCGTCTGCAAAGTCTATGCTTCGGAACAGCAAGGCTGCAGGCTCGTGACCCGAATCCAAAGAAGAAGTGCCGTTTAAGCGAGTCTGGTGCACATTAAATCCGTCAGAACCGAACCATGTCTTACGGTGTTCTCGTCATCTGACAGCTGATCAAAATTACGAGGTCCCCCGAAAACAGCCCTAGTTTTGTTTTAAAAAGGGGCGTTAATATAACTAAAACTTAATTTGAGTTTCTTTCAGAATTTAAGCATTTGAGAAATATTAATGGCGTAATTTTTCTTGCTCTTTTCTGAGGTAGAGGTAGCCTAATGGTTCATTTTCAAAAGGAAAATGAAGGGATTCACTTGCATATTTCAATGCTTATTCTTTATATATATATATATATATATATATAAGTAACCAATCAAAAGCAAGAAATA
>JAPMOR010090413.1:117135-132257 GCA_026543865.1 Argiope aurantia | reverse complement strand
AAAAAACCAACCCAACCCAAACTGAAAAAAAGAAAAGGAGGGGGACAAAAAAAAAGGTGTCGTTGTTGGGCAAAAAAAAATAAAAAAAAAAAAAAAAAAAAAAAAAAAAAAAAAATCCTTTTCAGAATGATATCCATTGAAAAAGGGATAATTAATATCTAGAGTTAGTCCATTAAGAAAACGCCATATAAGCAACTGACAAATGAGAAATAAAACATCGACAACAACTGAGGTCCGTTACACAGAACAAAATAATGAATATGAGCAGAACGCTGCTCTTTTCCTGTCGCAATTTGTATTTTGCACACGACACGTAGAAGGATCGCAGCAGACGCCTACTTCCAATTCCTTGGCCAATACAATCCCTTTTTTGAATTTTTAATTAGAATTTTATTTATTAATTAAAAACTTAACTTACCCGCCAAAATATCTTTTCATTTCCCCACCGCCAAATAAGTGAGGCTTCAGTTTTTTTTTTTTTTTTTTTTTTTTTTTTTCTTCTTCTTCTTCTTCTTTTTCCTCCACGCTAATAAGGCTTAACATATTTCCGGCCGATTACTTCAAAAGATTCTGTTTATTTTCTTAGTGTTTGATGCATTTAAAATTAAACATTGTTAATTCATCGATCTTTCGGATTCATTCTGAAGTACTTTTGAATTAAAATAAAACAGAATAAAGGAAATTAAAAATTTCTAATCTGCCTAGCGTTACCCCAACTGGCGTAGAAAATTCACGCATTTGCGTTACCATAATTGGCGCTGAAAATTCACGCATGCGCATTGTGTTCTGATTGTTGACAATTCTATTTTCAGCGGATACGGACAATCTACTCTATTTTCAACGGTTTTGAAGGCTTAACATGTTTCCGACCGATTATTTCAAACGATTCTGTTTATTTTCTTAGTTTCATGCATTTAAATCCAAACATTGTCAATTCGCGAACTGGCCGACTTCGGGCTTTGGCCGTAACAAATATTTAATGTAATGTCTTATTTTATAATTGAAATAATGTGTTTCAATATCATCACCATATTTTAGGCAAATGTCCAAAGATTTTTCATCTATGTTTCCATTAAAAAAAATGTAAATCACTTAAAGCACCCTTATATCCACTGGTGTGCAAAACTTAAGCAACAGGTATGTTTTTTGCCAGAACTTCTCGAGAAATCATCTGACAGACATGAAATTCAGAAAGGAGATACAGCATTTTGTTCAGAAAGAATGACGAAAGCATAGTTGCGCAGAAATGAATGCAATGCATACAGTATGGAATCAAACAGAAAAAGGCTTTATTGAACTCATAGTATCGTTACACATGATTGTCTGTCCAAGAGAAAGAACAGCAAGCAGATGTTCCTTAGTATGGGATATGCCCTCCCCTTACTGCAATGGTTGCTTCGCACCGTCTCCCCATACTCAGCACCAGATTGTCCAACAGTTCTTGAGGTAAGAGTGCCCATTCCTCAATCAGCATCTGTTTAAGTTGTCGGGTGTTCCCAGGAGGATGTAATCGTGCCGCAAGGCATCTCCCCAAAGCATCCCACACATGCTCTATCGGATTTAAATCAGGGGAGCACTGCGACCAATCCATTCGAGTGATATCTTCACTTTTCAGGAGCTCCTCAACAGCATGAGTCCTGTGTGGCCGTGCATTATCTTCCATAAAAACGAAGTCTGATCCAATAGCACCTAGGAACAGACGCACATGGGGAAGGAAAACCTCCTGACAATAACTATCTCCAGTTACAGAACCTTTGTCGAAAACGTGGAGCTCAGTCCACCTGTTCATCATAATGCCTCCCCAGACGACAACTCCAGGACCACCGAAACGTTCTCTTTCCGTGATGTAACTGGGATGAAACCGTGTCTCGACCTCTCTCCAAATCAACTGGCGTTGGGAATCGCTTGTGGCACTAAAACGACTTTCATCTGTAATGAGGACACGACTCCATTGATGAGATGTCCAGTTTTTGTGCTCCCTGCACCACTCTAAACGGTGCCGCTGGTGGGAAACTGTCAAAGGGATGCAGCGTTCAGGACGTCGAGCGAATAGGCCACCTTTGTAAAGGCGTCTGGACACAGTAAAACATGACACTTGTCGCCCCGTTGCTGCATATAGTTGCTGAGCAATGGCGCTTGCAGACTGGTTTCGGGTTCTTTTCGCCTGCAGGACGATATGTAGGTCATCCACTGCAGTTATTTTCCAGGGGCGGCCACCACCGACCTTTTACACAGCTGTACCTGTGGTTTGGAAGGTTTCCAAGCGCGCGAAACGGCACTTTTGTAGCACTCTTAAGCTACACTGGTCACACTACGCCCCTCCTCCAGCTTTCTGATCATTCTTCCATGTGTGAAATCGTCCAGGTGATTTCTGCTAGCCATATTTCACGAATTAACTCACGTGCACTTGCAGCGAATGTCTTTAATTGCGTCTCCGTCCTTCCTTTTATTGTAGTGTTGAGCTGCGCGCGCCTTCGACACGTGTTTTGCGTACGCTCACGTCGCCTGTGACGTTTTGTTCCTGATATTTGCATATGCATGACCTTTGTCTTGAATTACGTGTTCATTGTACTGATAGCAAGAACTCCTTTTCTGCAATTTCATGGCTATCTGCTTAAAATTTGCATTGTTGCTGAAGTTTTGCACACCAGTGTTTGTGTGTGAATTTATATATATAAATATATATGGTTTTTAATATTAATCATATTCATATCTATGTATATTTCTCAATTCATAAATTTATGCTGCATATTTTAGAGAATTTACAAGAACATATTAAATGTGTTTATAAAATTTAAAGGGCAGTTTGCATCTATATAATTTGCATTTGACAAATAATAATTTAACACTCATATAGAATTTTTCTCTGATCTGCTAAATAATCTATTGAACTCAATAGTAAGACCAAGAATAGATTGTTAGTTTTTTTATGATGCTAAATCCACATTTAGATACGCTGTGCCAAACATGTGGTTAAAAAATAGTAAAGCAAGTGAAAGCAACTAAACCTAATTTATTTGTCTAATTTAATAAATCTGCTCATGCCTTCGTCATTGCTCTTCGACTTCCTTAGTATTCTATCTACATTTTTCATCAGTGATATACATTCATATTTATTTAAAGTTATGGCATTAATCAAATTAATAATTAAGGATAAAAATGATAATAACCGATATGATTTCTCATAACGATAATATGAATAATTACTGCTAATATTAATTAATTCATTTATCATATTGACTAGTTGAATTAACCAGTAACTGGAGACAGGAGTCAAAATGACACCGCGTTGCTCACTGGCTCTGATTATGTCTCATTCTTTTTTTTTAACCTTGAATGCAATCATCTCCTCGGTACCTCCAAATAGTATTTTTAGCAATATGTTGACAGAAGTCCAATTTTGAATACTTTCATATAACCGAGTTATCCTTTTTCAAAGTTTTCGTTACTATTTATGATGTTATTGACTCCACATTTCTGAAATATGATTGAAAAAATTTATCGCAACCCAGTTAATTTCTGCATATTTCTCATTGCAATCCGTAATGCATTCCTCGGTTTTATTTGTTAAATTCTAACAGTTATTAACGGTAATGTCATCGTATAACATTTAAATAAAGGAAGTACTTATCAAAAGATTGTTTAGATTTTTCTTCTGACATCTTTCCAACATTTAATATTATAACATTTAGCATTTTTAGTATTAATATTTTTGGTAAATACATGATTTCTAGAATATATTCCGCTTCCGAAATAAATTCTAATGCTGTTTATGAAAGACAATAAAGAAAAATTAATTTACCGTAATGTTTTCAGTTATCATTTTGGAAACTATATAATGTAAAGAACAGAACAGAAACAGTTCATATTTTGTAGGAATGAATAATGTTCTTATTTTAACTAGAATTTGGAGGTGTTACAATCCTAAAATATGTTTGATTAGAAAATTTAATAAAAAGAACATATTGCTTCCACTTTTCATATAAAATCGACTTTTTAAAATAATTCTTAAGTCATAATAACCATACAAGTGATATTGCTTAAAATACATAAGTGAATGATTCCTAGAATTATCCAAAACCAGGCCAATAGAAGGATATTTTCAGGAAATGACGTCATGAAATGGATAGAGAATCAAAACTTAAGTAAACGTGATAAAAGTTTGAAAAATTGATAGAAGCTCGATTTCTCAGAGCCAGAAAGGCATAAAATTTGAATCTAATTTGATAATGGATATTAATTTCTTTCAAAAATAGCTTGTAAACCGAACTTATATAAATTTTTATGACTAAATAATAATGAGATGGGTTTTTTTTTCGAATTTGGATGACATTCTGAAATTTTAAAGGCAATCAGCAAGAACAAAAAAGAAATATTTTGCCAGGGCATCAGAGAAATAGAAACGGATTTAAAAAACGGTGGATTATCAACTCGATTTGTGAAGAGCATATCCGTGGTAAGTGCATCAGGAGAAGCGATTTTTTTTATTACAACCACAATAATAAAAGTAACAAATCCAATTAAAAACTAAAAAAATAAAATTGACGTAGTAAATTTCTAAAAGTAATTTCTCCACGACTTCTCTTATGAGAAGATTTACTTTCAAAGTTTTATTTCACCATTTAAACTGAAATAATAAAGTCTGTAAATTTCCATTAGTACTTTCCTGAAACTAGGTGAAGCTTTTAAAAATACAGCTCTTTTCATGAATATTAATAAGAGTAATAGCTACTAAAACAGGAAAATCTTCCTAATTAGGCAGCAATAAATTTCCTTTCAGAAATTTGTAGATTATATTTCACTAGCAATGTCTTCTGAAAATGAGAATAGTTTTCATAATATTTAAAATTAATATAAACCATTTGCTCACAAATAAAGTAGGTATTTATATATTTCTGCGTTGATATTTTTCTTAATTATAGTATTATGCTATATATTTAAGAAAAATTTGATAAGGAAAAATTAAATAAAATTTTAAAGACAATTTAAGTTTTCTGCATAATTTTTGTGGTAAAAATGGTGTAAAGAGTAAGATAAATTTACAAAGAAAATATATAAAAATAGGTATTCCTATATTTTAATGAAAATCAAGTCGTATTTCTTTATAAAGTTGTCATTTACAAGATGTGGATCAAGACGTACTACTAAATCTTCAGGAGTAATTTAGAAATCTGCACTTTTTCTCAAGACAGAATTCAAAATTTAAAATTGCATCTTACATCCTACACTTAATTGTTTTGCCCCACAGATCTACGATATATTTTAATTTGGACAGTCTGAAAAGTATCCTACTTTGAATTTTCCTACGTACGGTAATAATGCTAGAGCGGTACCATTGTCTTCCTCCATTCCGCATAGTGGAAGAAGACATTTTAATGCGCATACTTGAATTTTTTAATTCCATATTTGAATTTGTCAATGACTGCACACTGGTCGCTGAGTAAGGTGAGATTTTAATTTTTTTCGTCAGATTTTTGATTTCGCACAAGATAATTGAACGAATTTGACAAAGATACTGCATCAAATTTTGTCAAAATCTTGGAGATTCTCAAAGCGAAACTATTTCTATGATTCAGCATATGTTTGAAAACGATAGTATGAGGGTAAAAAAAATGAAGGAGTGGTTTGACCGATTCAAAAATGGTCGCACATCGGTGAATACTATCACGAATACTCACCAGAAGTACGAACACTGACGAAAGAGTACTATCAATAAATATTCTAAACACAGAAATGTAGTTTCGGCGCAAAAGACAAGGCCTCTGGACAATGAAAAACTTACAGTTGTATCATGACAATGCTCCAGCTCATTCATCACACCTAATCCAGACTTTCTTGGATAAACATGGAATTCCATTCTTCTCCCTACCTCCCTATTCTCCAGATATATTCCCTTGCGACTTCTGATTGTTTCCGAAATTTGAGATACAGTTGAATGGATTCTGTTTTGAGAATAGAGAAGAGATAATGCAGAACGCGACAATGAAGATGAACACCATTTCAAAAGAAGCCTTTCAGGAGAGTTTTCGGAAGTGGAAGTGCGTTCGGTGGGTTAGGTGTGTGAAAGCGCAAATGGCGTACTTTGAATGATATTAGGGCCTCAATTTCGACCAGTAATATATTTTTCCTGGCCAAAGGTCGACTACTTTTTAGACACCTTGCATATCTTTATAAATTAATTTTTCGACTACTTTATAAATGAAATGAATAATGAAAGGAAAATTTGGTTTTCAAACTTTTATTGAACATGAAAAAGCAATAAAATGTTGTTTGTTTTCCTTTATAGTAACTAAAAGAAGGCTCACGCTTCCAACCTCACCAAGCACGCTTCCAACCTCGTAAAGGCTACTCCAATGTGTGCTGTAGAAACTTTTTCCCAATTACTATTTTTCTCTAATTACCCATCCTGATCCTATAGGTTTAAAAGCAGAAATCTAAATAATACGCTTTGAAATTTCAGTTTAAAGAGTAACCAACAGTTGGTAGTACCATTCTTCTCTTGAAAGATTTTTTTCTTATAAATTGCAATTGCATTTATCAAATACTCATATCTGTAGATGCAAAATTTATATTATAATATTTATGAGCATTCTACATATGTTAAATAAATTTTCATTTAAATCTAAATTGTCATAATTTTAAAGGGCTGCTTATAATTTAACATGCTATACAAATCTCTTTATATAATTTTCTTTCTCTCGTCATGGAAACTAAAAAAGGACGAAAGACAAAGATGACAATGAATCAGTTGAGTTGAGTTGAAACGAGTACCTCAGCGAGATCTCTCAGAACATCTTCTATTGTTACCGTTGTTTATTACTGAAAGGCTGCTTCTGACTGCTATTTGTAATATTTTCCATTACAGTAATATTGTAATACAGTAATTTTTAATATTTTCCATTCCAATAATATTTTACATGCACAAAATTTTATCCGTTATCTGTATATTATGATTGATTTGTCATTTAATTAACATATATGATCTCCACATTCTGTATTATTGAGGAATCGTGTCTTAAATTCAAAATACCTACTATTGATGTATTGCAGTACTCAAAGAATATGACAAAAATATGAGTTTTTGTTCTTTTTTTGTCAATTACTAATATTAGCATATTATATTACATATTAATGTTTGTTTTAGTAGCACATTTCATCCTTTTATATTGTTAGAACCATTCTGTAATGTAAGAAGTTACCGAGGTCCAATTTGATACTTTATAATCATGAATTAGACTCCCTTTTACAACAATGGCCACATATACCACGTTTTATGGGAAGAGAAGAATTTTCAATGATTTTTAGTATTTTAATACTTAAATTACGAATAAATAATAAAGTATTAGGATAGCTATTGTTTACTAGATGATCGTTTTGTTATTTTGTTTGTCATTATTTTGGTTGAACACGCTATGATTCCCAAGAGGAAATTCATTATATATTCAGGATTCAAATGAGAAACGCTTTTAAAAAAGGAAAAACAATTATTCTTAGTAAATTTATCTGCTTTTTTGTGAGAAAATTCTATAAAAGTGTGTGACAATAGAAAGCAATTTTCATATCGATTGAAAAATATGCCTTTTAAATCAAGATATAATTTCAGCTATTCTTTTATTCGAAAAAAAAACCCGTTAGATTATTTTGAGCACAATGAATTTTCAAACACAATATTTTATTGAAAAATATTATCGAATAAATGAATAAATATTAAGCATAAATGCGTATCGTTTCCATTTTCATTTATTTTTATAAACGAGATGCATGTATTTTCAAGAAATATCAAAAATTATAATTTTCAAAAGAAGCCATTACTTTATTACATTTTTAGCGAAACTAAAACATTTAACTACGTACTTCTTATTTATGTAGAAATTTCGAATTCAATATCGAACTTTGTTTTATATTTTGAAATTTCTAGCTTTCAACAAAAACGCATAGGACAGCTAAATTTTCGAAACGACATGTGATTGCATTTGTGAGTATGTTATCGATTGTTCAGCTGAAGATTTTATTTCGCTTTCCGTTATTCTGCTAACATTGAGATAGCTCTATCCACACACTTGGTTTCTTTTATGCCGCATCAATCTTTGCGCAAGAAGTTATTTTCTAAATTTGTTGAATTATATTTGAAATAAAAATAAACCTTTAAGTCATAATGTATGGTGAAAAAGAAACGTTTAATTTATATTTCAAAGGCATTTTCGTCCTATTTCGATTATGCGGAATTATACCCGTTCCAGCTTCAACTAAAGGAAGATTTTCCCGATTTATTCAAATTTTCAATGTGGTTTTCAACATTTTCATTTTTTGTTTCACTCTTTATTTAGAACATTATATTTATAATCACCTTGAATGGAATTCATTCTTCGGAATTGCTTTTTTTATGATAAACGTAATCATGTTTTTCTTTCGCACCAGTTTAGGAGCAAATTGGCATGATATGCAAAATATTGTTAGCATTTTGCATCAATTTAAAGAACCGAAAAAGCTTGGATGGCACATATGTTTGTGGTCATTTATATGTTTAGTTAATTTTGTTCTTTCATTAGTATGTCAAGCGTTTGCTCCTCCCAAAATATATAAGAAATCTTTCGGAAAGAGCGATCAAAATGAATTTCTCTCATCTTTGACATATTTAGCTTACGTTACTTACTTTCATCTTAATGTAGTGTTACCACAAATTACATTTTCAATGTTTTATACGATCACATGCTGCAGATTGAGATACGCCATTTTGAACGCTTACAGAAGAATAGAGAAAGGTTTAGATGACAAAGATGGTGAAGTGTTAAATTCTTATTTGTTTATCATGCGGAACATAAGCTTCATAGACGACAAACTCTGTTTCTTCATGTTCTGTCTTTTATTTATTACAGCAATCAACTTTTATTTTACAATAATTTCGATATTACGCACCAACGCCGTTGTGTCTGTTTTTGAGTACGCTTATTTTTTGAATTATGCATTTTGTTTCATTGTGACGGCAGTGTCCGCTTCCCTTATTTCAGATGCATCAAACATCGTAGCAGCTAAATTGCACTTATTTCCTCAAAATTACAGTCTAAAAACCCTTACTTGCCTCGGGAAGGAAATACACATGTCTGTCTGGAAGATAGTGCCAGTTAGAAG
Source organism: Argiope aurantia (assembly GCA_026543865.1). NCBI lineage: Eukaryota > Metazoa > Arthropoda > Arachnida > Araneae > Araneidae > Argiope > Argiope aurantia. The sequence goes on along the minus strand of JAPMOR010090413.1, from coordinate 123,128 downwards.
AAGTTTCATTTTCGGTAGCTTAGGAACCATATTTACTTATGTTATCCTATTCAGAGATATAGAAAAATAAAAATAAAAAAACTCTTACCAAGAGTGATCTGTAAAGAATTATCAATAAGTAATTGGACACAGATAATAAAAGAGATAAGAGATAAGCACAATTTATTCATATTCAACAGTTGGTAAAGCCCCTCACCTGAGACAATTACAGCCCAAACCCCTCTAGAGCATGCTTTCCACAAGTATTTGGATGATGGTCAGTGGAATTTCCTTCCACTCGTCTTGGAAAATACATGTTTCTTTCACCGATTTCAGACGGTTGCTGAGCCCCTTGATTCGGTAATCCAGCTCGTCCTCTTGATCCAACTTGTCTTCTAAAAAGATTGAAGCCTGGATTCTGGGCAGGCCAGTTCAGTCGGTTTGCCCCATTATCATCATACCAATCCTTAGTGGGCACTGCAACATGACGTGGCTTAGTGATCCTGGAAAAATTAATGATCTGCTCTGTAAAATTGCCACTGCGTAAGAAGGACATTGTTGTCTAGAATTGTGGAGCTGGAATCGGCGTTGAGCTTACTATGAAACGGGATCAAGGGTTCCAGTCCATACCACGAGAAACATACCCAGACCATAATTCCTCCTCATCCAAACTTTACTGCAGACACAATGCATTCGGTTAACAGGTATTCTCCATGCGTACGCCTAACCCATACTTTGCCATCCGATTGACAAAGATTGAACCTTGATTCATCATTCCAGAGAGTTTGTTGCCATTCCTCTACAGACTAATTACGACGTGTCTTGCACCACTTCAAACGAACAGCACGGCTGGATTTTGTAATCAAAGGCATATTTGTGGCAACAGGAACTCACTAGATATGTCCCTTATGGATCGGCCATTTCTATGATACTCGACAACTACGCCTTTCTCTATATCAGAAAGCTCTGAATTTTGTGGCATCTTGCATGCTATGAATGCCAATGCTAATTCCTTCACGATATTTCAGTACAGAAGGAGTGACACAGATTACGACTGCAAAAATACTTATTTACATGGGTTCCAAACACTTATTGGTAGATGGTGCATTTCACTTTTGCCATAAAAAATTATGCTGAATATAATTCTCTATCAATGAAAAAATAAAAATCATTCACACACAATATGTGTCCTTAAATCAGCATCTATGTGTCAAATGAATAAAATGAACGAATTATAATTTATACTGACCGATACATTTGACAAAAATAACGTGACAATCCCACAAAATTTTAAATGTAGACGAAAAAGCCCCAACGTTTTCCCATGAAATAGAGAATGATTTTGGATTTTGATTCCTGCTACTACATGAAGGAGCATGTTTTGCCATTCCAAATAGCTTAGTTTCTATTGATTTCAGACAATCACATTTCTATTTAATTTAATCACAGAAAGATTTCGTTATTCGTCCTATTCATAACAACATGCCGCTTTCCTGACAGGATTAGAAAACCAAACAGCTAACTTTTTTCGTTTTTATGCCTTTGTTAATCTACTTCACACATCCTTTTCCTCAATACTTTTCTCTTAAATCCTCTAGTTTTACAGAGTGTTTTTAAGCTATTTATGATAATAATTCTTGTCTGGTATTTCGTATAAGTTTTTTTTCTTGTATTTACATTTATGATATGTAAATTTATATATACTTTTATTAAAATTTATATATATTTATATATATAAATGTATATATATAAATATATAATTATAATATAATTAAATATAATTAATATAATTATAATATAATTAATATATAATTAAATTTATATATATTTATGTATACTTTTGTTTATTTTCAAACTTGTAAGCTTTCCTTTTGTGTATACAAAAGTAATTTGATGAAAAAACACATTCCTATTTATTGATTAGGATCCTAATTAAAAATGTGTATCCTATTCAAATCTTTTCTTATAATCATTCACTATTTACAATTTTCATATATTTTTAATGTAATAATAAAATCATCGATTTTAAAAGGGAAATTTCTACTTAATTATTATCTACGTCCTATTAAAAAGGTAATAGTTTTATTTTTCAAATGGTTTGTTTATTGAAAAGCAATATTTTTATATGTACACATATTTGAATAGAAAATAAGTCTTTAGAACATTCGAAATTCCTCAAATATAAATTTAAAAACGAACTTTTAATAAAAATAAGTTTAACATTATTAAATATCTATAATATTATATAATTTTAGACAGAAATATTTCATTCCATTACAAAAAAATAATTGAATTTATAATATAAATTTGAAATTCTTTTATATATTAGCAAAGTTTTGAGTTTTATGAATTTTGCTTCTACAATCTGTTCCTAGAATTTAATTAAATACATTTTTTTTTATTTCAATGCTAAATGAGGAGATCAGTGTTAAATATAAGCATTTAGAAACGAAATTGTACACAAAATTTTTGTACATAAAATAGTATTTTTTCTAGCCTGTGAACGATTACCTGTAATTTAATCTTAAAATTTACTATAGAATATACTACAAGGATAACAAGCACATGATCAATAAAACAATACACATTCAGTAATTATAATAAAGAAAAATATTATTCAAAAATCAATTTTTACCCTTTAATTATTTAACAGTGATTAATTGCATGAAAAATAATTTTGGGAGCTTATATTGTGTAAGGTTGGTATGCATTAAGTGATATTAGAAAATTTTTAATTAATTACTTCTTAGAAATTTAATTCAGTAAATATGGTTTCATTATTACTCAGTAATCTGCTTACGAATGCATGCTTATAATGCTTATATAAATTGATTAAAATATGTAATTAAGCAGGAACTTTGCATATTTTTAGAATTCGCATAAGAATAATGAAAACACGACGCTTCAAAGTAACTTTGGCAAATAATAATCACGAATAAAATTCTATTAATTCATTATAATAGATCAAAGAATTGACGAAATAATGTTATCATCGAAAAATTTGTTTTTATTTAATTTTAAAGAAATTTTAAAAAATTTTTATTGAAATATTATATTATAAAATTATTGATAGAAACGTAAGAAACCCGATTAAACTTGACTAATTAACCCAATTTCTGAAAAGATTCGTTTATAACCCGTCACTGGAGACATGAATTTCCTGACTCGGCCAGAGGCATGTAATCATTTTGACTCCATTGTTTGTTTGTTTTTTCTTTTTTGTCTGTTGTATAAAGCATTGGAATTTATTCTGGAATCACAGTGCATGCTGGAAACATGTAGTTACCAAAAATATTAAAATATTTATATTAAAAATCTGAAATATTGGAAAGATGTTATAAAAAACTAAACAATCTATTAATGAGTATTTACTTCGTTTAGATATTACGTAATTACAATAATGTTAATAACTGTTAGAATTTAACAAACAAAAATGGAGAATACTATTTTTTAAAAACATTATTTTAAGAATATGTCTTTATTCTTTTTTTATATTATCCAAATTAATAAAAGTTTCAGAAACGTTAAGTCAATGAATCAATAAATAACAACAAAAACTTCGAAAAAGGAATAACTCGGTTATACGAATATATTAATACTTATACTTTTGCCAAATACCGCTGCAAGAATAACTTGAAAGTACGGAGGAGATGATTGTATTCAAAGAAAAATATTACTTGATAATCAGTGCTAATGAACAACGGAGTGGAGTGATTTTAACACCCGTCTCCAGTTCCTTGTTAAGGAACGATTCCTACAAATGAAAAATTTATTATCAAAATATGGTAACTCTCTTTTGTAATGGGCTTCCATACAGAGTATTTTGTAGATTCTTACTTATTTCGTCACATCTGCATAGATGTAGAGGTTATATGTAAACCTACTGATAATATTACAATTTTGTAATGTTACTTCCCTGCATCATTGGAGCCCTGGTAAAAAAGATAATTTCAAGGCAAACGGATTGTTCGGTCGATGACGGATGCCCGATGGATGACGCGCCAATGTCTTCGAGGATATTGGCGACTTAGGGGCCAAAAATAGAAATTCCGAAAGATGACGGAATTTTGGCGATATATCGAAAAGGAGCGAAGCTACAATATATATACATGGCCATGATTATTATTGAGAACTTATCGAACCGGTTGAAAACTTTTGTACATATGAATTGTTTATCAAATAAAAGAGCCGGCGCCCTGGCATAGAGGTAGAGTGTCTTCCCCGTGATCTGGGCGTCCTGGGTTCGAGTCCCGGTTAGGGCATGGTTGTTCTTCATCTGTTCTATCTGTGAGAGGTATGAATGTGCCCCCCTGTAAATAAGGGCTGTGCAAGCGAATGTGATGAGCGAGTAAATAAGACATACTCTTGGCCCTAGTTGGCGCTACTAAAACAAGAGACGATCTCTTGGTTTAGAATCGCTGACTTTGTCAGCGAGCTTGTGCATGGCAAGTGCCGGTAGAAACAACAACAACAACATTCAAACAAAAGAGAATTAATTGAGACTATAATTGTTTCCTGGCATCATGCAGTAACCAATTAAGAGCTTGAAACTCTCGTCAGCTCAATGAAACATCATGTGAAGCTGTAATAAAAAAATAAATGCTACCTACAAAATATTGATAACTTATTGGTGTCATCAACATTTAATGTATCTCGCTAGTTATTGCAGCTTGATTTTTATTGTATTGAATATATTTGAATTTTGTATTGAAATTAGCATTAAATTCTCTTTAAAATGATATGTAAGAATTTGCATTTTGTGAAACGTTATATTTATTATAATCACATGAAGTTAGAAAATGTAAAACATTTTAAAAATGTCCAAAATTTTGGCCACCACTGTATGAAATGTATATATATATATATATATATATATATATATATATATATATATTGTTACGAAATTTCCGGGGTTCGTTTGGATAGTGGAAGTTATATGGTGTGGAGAACGCTCAATCAGCAGGTGACAGTAGAAAAATAAACAACGACGTTTATTTACACGAAGACACACAGGAAAGCACAAAAACGACAACTATATACAGCATAGAAGACGATTATCTTCAGCCAAGACGTGCAGCATACAATCAGACTCTACTGCAGACAGTAGCGCACAGCTTAGTTCAGCACTAGCTTGACTTTGTCGCTGCTCTGCTAATCTCTGGAAGACCAGTCCTTCACTGTCGCTTCCGACTACTACGCTCCGTCGGTTCCGACTACTCTTCTTCGACTCCTCTGATTACTGACCTTCTGGCAGCACAGACTGGCTCCTTTTATAGGTCTCAGGAGGCGGGGCTAGAAGCCTCTCAATCAATCAGGAACGTTCGAGGCGTATCTCGGTTATTAACTGGAGGATCGGGAAAATTCTCGATGTTTCGGGTATAATCTATTTTGCGCCAAAATCGCCAAATGCTCGCCAAGTTTGTCGCCAAGCTATGGGACCTCCGATGCGACACCCGGAAGTCTAATACCGATGACTTTAAAACAGTCTTTCTGTTCATGGAACAAACTATGCTGGAAAGTTCAATTGCAGGTTTGTAACAATATATATGATATTTTTAAATTTAATTTAATCCTAATTAATTTTCAAAGTTTAGTTTATCTTAATTCAGCCATATTAACTTCATTCCGAAATATTCTCTTATTTCTTGATTCTATTCCACTTTTTCTATTTAATGAATGCAACCAAAGTTGAAAGAATATGCTCTAGTCAGTGATTCTCACACTCCAAGTGAGGATATAAAAATTGTTGATCTAAACATATTCTTTTAAATTATCTTTATATTATCTTTCTTTTAAAAGATCTCTATAATTTCCTTGCATAAATTTGACACGTGTAAGAAATCCCTATCAGAATCTCATTGTATATAAGTACTAGGAAAATTATTTCCTCTCTCTTTTACGCCAATCTGCTCTTGTATAGGGCTGTGAACGAACGTGTTTTTTCCGTGGTGCTTGTGCCTTCCTGGATGGAAATAAAACGAAGTTAAAAATTCAAAGTGTCTTCACCTCCTTCG